>JAHBCN010014300.1:0-22786 GCA_019359885.1 Listronotus oregonensis
TTCTAAAGTTATTAAAGACATTTTTTTTCCTATCAAAATATATTAATTAAAAGGGGTTAAAAGTAAATCCCAAATTTTTTTCAAAAAGTCAAAAAAATTTTTTTAAAAGATAATTATGTTAATTAATAATTACAGTAAAAAAAACGGTAAATGTTTTCCCTTATATACATTTATTCATCATGTTAAAGATAAGTCTAATATCTTCGAGTCTGGATCATTGTTCTGATTTTCCCTTTGATCAAGACAGATTTGTTTTAATCCTACCTTATACCGTGTCCTTATCTCGCAAATCCGCCGAAATAAATAATTATTCTTTAATTTAATTTGGAATCCTCGTAGATCCGTCTCTGTAATGGACAAAGGGACAGAGAATTACCAACTTTGTGAAATCACGCCGATTACGAGCCCTTTTATTAACGGGACCTTTACTGTTTTGTTTGTTTCATTTATTTTAATCGCTCTAAGCCGATTGCAATTCTCTTGCGTCCAAATTCGATTGTCACTACAATTGGAACTCTTTGGGTTTATGTTCTTTATTTCTTTAAGAGATTACAAGTTAATAACAAATAAAACAAAACCATATTTTTACCATCATTCATACATATTATAATAATAATTAGTTTTAGGTCAATTAAACTTAAACTTAATTAAAAAGATGTAAAAAATAGAGTTCGAAAGATACCTTCTATGTTGCCCCAAACAGGGTCTTTAATTATATTTACGAGGCCTCTGGAGCCTTTTTTTTTGAGGTTAAAAAAAAATATTTTATATAATTTTTTTATATTATCTTTTGAAATTATTAGTAAAAAAATATATTAAAAAATGGAAAAATATAGGCAACTTCAAATTTTTAAATGAAACACCCATATATTTTGCCTAAGAAAAATCTTTTTTGATTTCAAAAATATATATATATATATATATATATATAATATATATATATATATATATATATATATATATATATATATATATATATATATATATATATATATATATATATATATATCTATAGTTTTTTTTTTTTTTTATATATATATATATATATATATATATATATATATATATATATTATATATATATATATATATATATATATATATATATATATATATATATATAATTTATATTTTGGGTGAACCATTTTTGAGATATTTTAGATTAAAATTATAAATAAATTGCAAAAAGTTTCATATTGTATCAAAAAGAACATGGAAAAATAAAATTGTTATGTTGCTGAATTTAGAATTTGGTGAGGGTTTCTCTGGACCAATAATGTTTATTTTCACGATTAAATATTCCTGCTATAGTAAAAAAGACTGTCGCGTCGGTAAATAGAACTTTATTAAAAAATCTGGAAACGTGCTGCTTAAACCTAGCTATTTTCAATGCATACTCAGGTTCAGGTTTCTCATGTTTTGTTTAGAAAGATTCTGGACGGACATAAATTTATAAAATATAATTTGTAAAATTTTAAGGTTAAATAAATTTTATAATCGGTTTTTTTAAGTTCAGATGCCGCATCTAGGATTGATATTTTGGATTTTCTAATATTATTAAAGTTAGTGCTAGACTAGTAGAAAAAGTATATTGATTATCCTGGGAAAAACAAGGATATCTAAATCTTCGTTTTCATTTCGTGCTACAGTCATTTTCTTTATTTTTAAGCTCATTAAACTTTCTTACTATTTATTTAATTGTGTCTAAAAATAAACCGCTAGGATATAATAAGTGATATTCCTTGCACTGGTGTCACGTTATTTTGGTTGCCATAAAAAAAACGCTCAAATGGGGTTGCTCTTCTAAATAGCGCATCGACAAAAAAACAATATAAATTATTATTTATAGTTAAAATAATTAACTCTAACTTTTTACAATATCGAGACGTTATTTTTATTTTACCTAACAATTTTTATTTTTTTTATGGTTTTTTAATACTAATAAGTTTTTTAAAAAAATTTATTTAAAATTTTAAGAAAAAAATATCTTGAAAATGGTTTGCCCAAATATCATTAATGAAATATATTTGAAATCAGGAAAAAAAATCTTTCGTTGTAGCGCATAATATGCGGGGGTTTTTTATTTTTATGCAATTTTTTTTTATATTTTTAAAAATAAAGGCTTCAAAAAAAAAGGCTAGATTCGTAAATATAATCAAAGACCCTGTGTATCTTGTTTCGTTTTCTAACTTTCCGTACTTACAAGGAGACCCCGGCCGGGGGCGGCGATTTGGCTAATTTTTTTTTTGGTGATAGTAGTATATCATAATTTTAAAATACTAAGACCCCTATTGGGGAAAACCCAAAAATACGTTTTAATTTTTTTAAATTTTTTTTTGTAGCTATATACTAAAAATTAAAATTTTTTTTAAATCCCAATGGCCCGGCGTAGCCTCAAGCTTTCAACCCGAAAGTTCGTTTAATCTGCTCCCTCCTTACTTTTTTTTTTCGTAAATTTAAATTTTTTTTTAATATTATTAATCTTTAAAATGCTTTTAAATTTATTTATCCCCAAATTTTTAAAAAAATAATTGTAACATTACTTTACATATCTATGCCTCAAAACTATGTACTGACAGAATTGTTTTTATGAATTAAATGATTTCCCTTTTTTTTTAATGATTACCTTTCAGACCCCGTGTGTTGTAATAATTATTGTTTTTAAAAGTTTCTTTTTAATAACTATTACTCTGGTTTTTGCAAATAATTATAATGTTAATAAAAAAGTAATGCAAATTGGCTTCAAAATATTTTATATTCTTTTCCCTAATTGTGAATAAAAAAACACTACTAAACTAAAAGAAATTTCAGAAATATTTTTAAAAATAATAATATTAAAAATAATTAATTACGTAAAAAATAAGGCATGTAGCAGAATCGAACCCTGAACCTTCGGGTTGGAAGTCTGGAACGCTACCGCCCAAGCCACATAGCTGTTTGACAATGGTGTTTCATTTTAAGTACGTATGCTACACCAAAAAAATTAAAACGTTTTTTTTGCGGAATTTCTTAATAGTGCGCCTTAGTATTTTAATTTTGTGATCTACCAAGTGCACTCTAGCATCACAAAAAAATTGAGCCAAATCGCCGACCCCAAGGCCGAGCCGTCTCCTTGTTAGGTCGGAAAACTGAAACACTTAATAACACTTATTAACACTTTACAACGACACTTTACTCCTCATGATCTTAATTCTGTCACTCTACTGACTTAACTAACTGCGGTTAACCGCGGCCTGTATGCACTGTTCTTAATGTTTTATAAGTTTCCAGAAACATTACCTAGATTATGCTTAAATTACTTCCTATAAAATACTAGAACCTTCAACTATCTACGAATGCTACCACATAAGTATTTATATTTGTCGTAAAACCGTAACAATATCCTTAACACTAACGGAGCAAGAGCCCATGACCGCCAGACTTACGTTATAGTGTAAGGGCTAAAAGTTTCTCTGCCGTATGTCCCCAACAGTACAGTGAATGAGGCGTTTTTCCTAGGATATAGAATAATATCCCAGTCCAATCGACCAGCAACTTGGACAGTAAGTAGAAAATGGCACAACAAAGAAAGTTTATATAGTGTGCTTTTACCTGGGGGTGGAAGCCACCCCTTCTGGAGGACGAAAAGTATACCATTGAAAATAACTTTACAAATCGATAAAGGGGTAGATTCTTAGCAAAAAGCTCCTAATAAACAATTTTCAACAAGTCAATTGAAATATTCCTGATTGAAAATGGTATTTTTCATTAAAAAAAAAACACGTTTTTTTAATAGTTTTTCTAAAAAATAACTTGATAAATTTTAATTTTCATCTACATATGTGAAATAGGTACTGAGAAACGGCGGGGTTGAAAGTATTTTTTTATCGGACATTAAATACGTGCATTTAACGTAAAAAAAATTAAAAAAATAGTTTTAGAGACAACTATGCTGAATTTTTTTTGAAGGACTATGAAAACTCTTTGAAATGAACTTAATTTGAAGTCATTAGTATAGGAATTAACGAAGTTATAACAAAAAAATTAATTTATTTTTTTCTGAAAAGAAAATCAGCACACAAATTGATTAATTTTTTGATAAATATAAAATTAAAGATATTTCTTTAACAGTTATCTTAATTTAGTGTTAGTAATGTATCCCGTAGTTTCACCCTCAGAATGCTTTTTTTTAAAAAATTAACGTCGTAAATGAAAAGAATAAAAATCTGATTAAAAAAAAAAAATAATTTTTATATTTATATATATATATATATATATATATATATATATATATATATATATATATATATATATATATATATATATATATATATATATATATATATATTTTAAAAAAAAAAAAAAAAAAAAAGTATAAAAATGTAGATTTCTTTTTAAAGAATTTTTTTGGTTTTTTGTTTATTCTTATAAAATAAAAATTAACAGAGAAGGCTGCTAGAAGGTTGCAGTTGGGGGGGAGAATCATGTTTCTAAAGCCGTTTAAATTCAAACATTTCTAAAACGACAAGGTAAAAAAAATATTTAATTTTACGGAACTTGTAGCTATGTAAATTCTGTGCAAAATGATTTTTAAATTAATTTAATGGCTTTAAAATTACAAAAGTTATCGTTGAAAAACCAAGCGTATGTTCCCAAATCAATTTTGATTTCTTGGGAATTTAACGTTGTATAATAATGCTTTTGTGCTACTTTAAGCTTAATTTTTTTTATTTATTTCCTCAGGAGTACAATTATTGGAATACAATTTATTTACTGAGCTGATCTATAGAAGAAAAAAAAAGAAGAATAGATTGAGGGTGGATTAAAAAAGAAAACTTTTTAATTCCAATTAAACGGGGTGGCCAAATTCTGACCACGGATTCGTATTTAAGAGGCAAAAGTATATCAAAAACCATACATAACATCTCTAAATAGGATAATCTTTTTGTAAAAGTAATGTTATCTTTAAAAAAATGATGATCACTGCCACAGGTTGTTTTTCGAATTCCTAAAAACTACACATATAATAATTTTTTTTTTTTAATAGTTAAATTTATTATGTTCTGTTGTAAGTTCTGGAGTTATTACAAAATACAATATTCTTAATTTATTTTGTCCCCAAATAATACGCTTAGGTCGTCCCCGTTAATTATATCCTTGCAGAACATTCCAATTCTCTTGTGTTCTTTTTGCTTTCCATTCTTGAATTTAAATTACCTAGGAGAATAATTTCTTTCGAGCTTCCCTTTTGCAACATCAAAGGCAAGTTGTTTAAGAAATTCTCCTTTTTCCGATAAATGCGTCGTCGTTCACTGCATCTGCTCCTACAGGGGTTATTTACAACTATTTACCATAATAGGTTTTTTTGGTTAAAATTTCTGGTAAAATCATATTACGAAAAGTAATAGCATAACTTAGTATACATCTATAAGGGTGTCTCCAAAAAGGGGCGAAAAAAATGCTACGAAAATTCCTGAGGCTATATAACAATCTAACTCTAACCAAACTTTAAGTGTGACAAAATTAGGTTAGTTTGATTTTTAACTTTGATGATGAATATCTCGTAAACGAAACGTTGCCGAAAATTTTTTTTTGCAGATTCGTAATCAGCGCCTCAAAAAAAACCCATATACCAAATTTGGTTAAAAACCCGAGCGGAGGCAACTTTCGAGACGATTACCTTATATTTTAATTAACTATATTATTAATAAAAAAAATTTAAAATTTTTCTTCCGCTATAAAAAAAAAGGTCGTAGAAAAAGTATAATGTGCAACATGTAAAACAAGCACATTTCCCACTGGCTAATTTGCACTTGAGGAAAATGTTAAACTTTTCTTACTTGTTGCACGATATACTATTTAACACACCTGCCTTGAATGTTCGAATTTTTTTTCTGCTGGAAAAAAAATGCCTCATTTCTACTCAGGTAATTCCATTAAATGATTTAATGCACCAGCAGCTCCAATGAGTCCAAAATTTCACCAATCAAGTTCCACACCGACGCAAATTATTGAAGATTTTTCCTTCGAAAACGTACAAAAATAGCTCGAAAACACCGAAAATAAGCAACAAAAACAGATTCAAATCTGACGTTTAAAAATCAAACCCGGGAAAATATAAAAAATTTTCGATTTAAAGCAATGAATGCAAAAAGGGAGCGAATTGGAGAATTTTGTTTAAAAAAAAAATGAAGATCGTCTTGTTATCTACAAAAAGGGCCCTTTAAATTTTTTTTCGAAAAATGTGTTTTCGAAATAAGGGGACCCAAAAGTCCCCTCATTTTAGCTGCCGCTCTACCGCTAGAATGCCGCTATTTTCATAAATTCTTTAAAACCTCGGACAATTGTTCCATTATTTGGGCAATAATGTACATTTTTTAATCATTCAAAGTTCATCAGAATGGGAAACCCCGTATCTATCATTGCATATGATTTTGGGGTGATTCTGATTTTTCTGAAAAAAAAAGCGGTAAAAAGTTTTTTTCACAATATTTTGACAGTATCATATTAATTTATTAATATTTTTTAAAAAATGGTTTGTTATTAATTTTTTTTTATAATGAGACCTTAGCAAGTGTTCAATGATCCCAAAAAATTTTCCCTTCACCATCTTTTTGGCGTTTTGATAAAAAATTGTTTTGCCCATCTGCATTTTTTAGCCTTTTCCCGGAGTTATAGAAAATTTAGAATAAACGAAATCAAAACTCATCTATTAAATGCTTTTAAATGAAATTATTTGAAAGCTTAGAGTGTTATTTTTAAATGATTTTTTCTTTTTAATAAAGTCCAATAATTTTTAAAAAATCAGGGAAATTCATTACACCAGTCATGGCAAGAAACTACCACATCTATCCAGTGTGAAATGTTATGGATTTTTCGACGGCTTTTTTTACCAAAAATATTGGTGTTGCAAAAAAAATGGTAAGGACCTTTTTTTAGGTTTGGAGTTGATCTTTATTTTATGTTCAAAAAAAAATTCTTTAATTTGCATATTATGGCAGATATTCGGGGGAAAACTCTTTTTTGGGACTTTGGAGGGCCATTTTCAGCGGTTTCCCCACGTCGAATCGTGAAAAACCCTTTTCTCGCTCGAAAGCATCCGCAAAACCTAAGAAATGCGCAACAAATGAAAACTGTACAAATTTATTTAGAGCTTTGGGTACTTTCGGTTTTCATTTAAAGACTACCATGGGTAAGCTCTGAAAGAGTAATACATCTAGATTGCTGTGAAATACATAAAGTTAAGGGAGTCCATGGTATCAAAATGCCCAGCGTATTTTCCCTAAACAAGTCCGAAATTTTTTAAACTATTTATACCCAAATGGCTAAACTGAAAGGAGATTCTTGTGGCCAACCAGACTCCACGACTTGACGGTGTTAGTTTTTTTTTTGTGGGGAAGAATACATAGCACTGTTTATCAAAGACGACCAATTACTAGAAATAATAATCTATAATTTTAACATAGCCTTAAATGAAGTACTTAAGTAAACCTTAGTTGATTCAACATGGCTCTAACTTACAAGGCTCTATTCGACATTAAACGAAAAATTAAAAAATTTGTATTTAAGGGCCCCTACTAACTTTTAACAGTATATAACAAACACATGGCCCTTTCAAAAATTAGAAAAATAAAAACCCAAAAATAGACAAAAAAAAACAAATTCCCGGTCATTTAAAAAAAGAAGATACAAAAAAAGGGAAAAATTTCGAAGAACAAAATTCTGGGAAAAACCTAAAATTTATACTATATAGAACTAAAAAGGATAAATAGGGACTAACGATTTTATATACAGGTGACCAACAAAGGTAAGAGCTAGATTTACGATTTATCAACGAATATTGTCATCTTGAAAACTCAATAATAAAAAACAAGACATTCATTTTCATGACAATTATTAACTTTTTTATAAAATTTGTTCAAGAACAGTTTTTAAAAACAAAAAATACATTATATAAAAAGTTTTAAAAAATACAACCCCTTTATTAGGTGTAACTAACCACTTATCAAGGTATATTAACATTTTTTTAAAACGCAATTTTCTATTTAAGTTTATTCACGTATCAAAATATCCCATTTCATTTATATATCTTTCCATTTTGCACTTCCAAATACTTTTATTTAAATGAAATATCAAAAGAAAAATGAAAGCTGTGGTAATATTTTAGTGGAAATATATGTTTACTGTCCCAAAAAGTTTGGGAAAAATGGGATATTGGGTAAATTTTTTTTTAAACAAGTCTGGGTGTGGGGATAAAAGGTAAGACTTTTATCTTTACGACAGGCTATAAATCACCATTTATTTTGTAACTACACTATTTTTAAAATATACAATAAAAGGGGTAATAAAAAAAATTAAGGTACTAGTAAAAAAAAAAATTTTTATATCCATTTATTTAAGAATTTTTAAAAGAACAAAAAAGACGGGGGGATTGTAGGGGTTGTCTCAATAACCTTTTCTGTCAGTACAACAATGGTCAAAAAAGAATCTGTCAAAAATTATATGTCAAAATACCATCTGTCAAATAATATTTGTGACAAATGACTTTCCCTAAAATCTACAGGGATATTCAAAATTTAAATGTCTAAGTCTAGTAACTTTTTTGTTTGTCAAAAGAAAATTGTTTACTTTTTGACTTAGGATTAAAGAATGAAAAAGGGAATTGACATTTGTTTTTGACTTGATATTAAAAGGGGATTTTTTTAAATAAAACACTCTACATATTGTATTAAATGTTTAAAGATCTTTAAAACAATTTATTTGATATGTCTATTTTAATTTAAGTTTTGAAAATATGGCATCAAATAATTTTGATGCAAAAAAATTTTTTTAAATATAGTAAAATAACAAGACAAAAAAAATTTTTTGGACACCTTATCATTGACCTATTTATGTTTCAACAAAATTGAATTTTGTAATAACCAAAAATCTTTTTAAACCATAAATTATTAATAACAATGCAGAAAATAAACTTTTTTTAACCAAATGGCACCCCGGGTAAAAACGGTTCAGGTTTGTTAAAAGCTCCAAACTGATTATCCCTATAAAAAAGTAATTCCCAAGCAACCTAAATGTTATAGATCAAAAAGATCACACAGTTTTCTAAATAAAACCAAAAAATGAGCAAAAAATTTTTTTTGAGCTTTTTTTATTCTTAATAGGTGGAACTTAGACCAAATTTAAAAAGTAGATATAAATTCTTTTAAAATTATTACTTACACAAACTCAGTCAAAACAACAAAAAGGTCATGCATAAAAACTTATACGCATTTTTAACTTTTAGTAAGAACGTTTTTTTTGTTTGCCAACAAAGAATCGCAGTGTAAATAAAAAATTTTAGTTTTAGGGGGGGATTTGGAGTATTGGTTATCTTACTTTTCCATATTTTTTCTTTTTGTTAAGATTTTTTCCCCTTTCAGTACTGGGTCGGACAATTCAAACACTCTGAACATTCATTCACTATTTTCACAACTTTTTCCGATCCTACTCTATTATAGTTTGTCCAAAGATCCATGTTAGCTTTGCCTGCATTTATGGTTATACCTGCCGACAACAAAAAAACCAGTTTTGGACGAACAAGAGACGGATTTAATTTAAAAAGATTTATAATTTATTGTTTGTTTAGGTGGTATAATCTTAAGTTACATTAAGAAATTAAATAAAATGCAAAGTTTTAATAAATTTAAATATTTATCTATACATAATTACATTTTTATTTTAAATATCTTAATCAATTCTGTTTCACTATCAGAGTCATATGAGATTATTAACAATAGGTTTTATAATATATTTTTTTTATAAAAAATGTAAATTCTCAATTTTTATAATGTGCTTTTTTTTCCAGCTCTCAACGGGTTTGTTAGTAATTACATTTTTTATTAAATTTATAACACGGGACTTAAAGGATGTAAACTTTTTCTGCTCTGATTTTTGTTTTTACTTGGTTCAAAAAAAAGAAACTCCATATTCGGAAAAAAACGTAAGACGTTTTGGCAGCCCCTTTCAGGGGCCCAAAATTTTTAACCAAAAAAATGGGTTTTTTAAAGCATATGAAAAAAATTTTAGGAAATTCCAAAAAGGGGTTTTTTGGCCATTTTTGTAATGGAAAAAAAATTCAAATTTAAAATCCCTTTTTTTCCCAAAAATTCCTGGATTTCAGTTTTTGAACTTGATGTAGCTGGTGCTTTTTTTAGCATGCGGCTGTGGTGGCTTGAAAAAAGGTTTAAAATTTTAAAAAAAATAATTTGAAACCGTTTTTAAAAAGTTCTGCACTTGATCCTCTGATAACCAAGCGACTCCTTAATATTCTTTTAGAAACAGCAAGCAGTTTGGGGCAAACCGTCTTCTGAAAACTTGTATTATGGTAATGCGTTTTTCTTTTTTGAAGGTGCTTTCGTCTGACGTTTTCCTAAAATCAACCCACCCTTTTTCCTGTGTCGTGTTATCGAACCATTTTTCGCCCAGGAAAATTATGGATCTGTTTTCCCCCCTATTTTTGTTTTTTTTTTAAGGTAATTAAATCTCCAAGTTAATCTGTGCGTTAATTACTATTTGTTTTTTTTTCTATTGCGCGGTATTTTAATCCCATTTTCCCAAACAACTCTATGGGGGTGGCACGGCTAATATTTATATTGGTTTCGTTTTCGTCTAGCTTCTTTTTCAGTTTACCCAAGGGGGGGGAACAACCCCGCTTTAAAAGACAATATATTTTTCTTCTTTTAAGTCCGATCACTATGGCCCCTTGGGTGAGATTGAAAATCACTACTTTTTTTTTGTTCTTCCCTAATAATAATACCCTTAGGTGATATTGGAGTTTTTGTAAGTAGATAGGTTTTTTTTAAAGCTTCTTTTTTAATTAGGCCTCTATGATAAAAGTTTTTCCACATTTTTTACAACATTTTTTGCATCTAATGTTTTCCCGGGTGCCTTAGTTAAATTCTCGTAAAACAAGTTTTTCGAAACGCACAGAAAAAACGGTTTTTTAAACCCCCCTTTTAAAATATTAGCCGAAATATTTAAAAACCAAATTTGGTCAAAACTCAAAAAATCCGGGCCCCCCCTTTTTGCCATTTGAAATACGGGGCCCCAAATAACAATGGGGTAATAAAATCTTAAAGGTTTAGGGGGTATTTCCCCAAAAATAACGATATACTTTGAGACAGACTATACCACTACCATAAAACCCAACTAACTCGGTTTGACCGCGGCCCCCATATTTTTTCTTAGTTTTCATAATATTCCAAAACACCCCCCTTTTTTCCCCCATCCATTATAAATTACGAAATAAAGAAAATTTTTTAAAGGGGGTGCTCCCAATTTTTTATTTATTTTTTAATTCTAACAAGATTTTATTTTTTTTTTTCCCTAAACCCCAAAAAAATATTTTTTTTAAAAACTTATGTAAAAAAATTTTTTTTTTCGTTTTTTAGTCATTTTCCTTTCATTTTAAAAAAAAAGGTGACCCGGGGATATTGAAAACTTTTTTTAAATTTTTTTTTAATTTTATTTTGTCATTTATCATTTTAAAAAACAAAAAAATTTTGGTTTTTTGTCTGTTTCAATTAATTTTTAAAAAAATATTTAAAAAAAACCCCAAATTTTTAAAAAAATTTGGGAAAACATATTTTTTTTTTCCCTTTGGCCAAATGTACAGGGTCTTTGATTATATTTAAGTTTTTTCCCCAAGGGCCCTTTTTTTTTTTGAAGACAAAAAAAAATGTTTTATAAAAAATTTTTGGTTTTTTTTCCCTAATTTTCTTTTGAAATTATCAGAAAAAATTTTTCAATAAAATTGGAAAAATAAAAAGGGAACTTCAATTTTTTTTAAAAACACCCTGTATATTTATGCGCTACAACGAAAAAAATTTTTTTTTGATTTCAAATATAAAAATTTATATTTTTGGTTTTAACCCTTTTTTGGGGTTTTTTTAAAAATTACATTAAAAAAAAAAAAAGTTTTTTTTTTAAAAAATAAAAAACCATTTTGGCAATAAAAAATTTTTATGTTGCTGAATTTTTTTGAGAGTTTTTTTGGGAAAAAAATTTTTTTTTTGTTTAAAAAATTTCCCGCCCAAAATGGGAAAACTTTTTGGTAAATGAAAATTTTTTTTAAAAAATTTTTTGGGTCCTCTGCAAAAATAGCTTTTTCCCCAAAGCATCTTAGGTCGCTCCTGCATGTTTTTTTGGGAAAGATTCTGAACGGACATAAATTTATAGGGAAAAAATTTTTTTCAATTTTAGGATTAAATAAAATTTTGGGAATCTTTTTTTAAAAATTTAGATCCCCCATCCGAGATTGGTATTTCAGGATTTTCTAAAAAATTAAAAAGTTTGTGCTAGCCCCAAAAGAAAAAGTTAAAAATTATCCTAAAAAAAAGAGAATACCCCAAAAATTTGTTTTTTATTTCGTGCTGCAGCCCCTTTTTTTCATTTTAAAGTTTTTTTGGAGTAAATTTTTTTTATGTATTTAATAGTATCTATAAATGGTACCCGTTGTTAAGGATATATTTTAAATAATATTCCCTTTTTACTTGCCCTTATTATTGTTACCAAAAAAAAGACGCATAATAGCGTTTTTTTTTTCTTCGAATAGCCCCCTCGAAAAAAAAGCAAACAAACTATTTTTTTTAAATTAAAATGATAAATTTTAACTTTTTTAAAAATCTACGTCAAATTATTTAAACAATTTTATTTTTTTTTTTATTTTTTTGTAAAATTTTTTTTTTTTAATTTATTTATATTTTAAGCTTAAATATCGTAAAAATGGTTAAAACCAAAATAATTAATGTATATATCAATATATTGAAAAAAATAAAACATTTAGAACTATTTTAATTATAATAAATATGTCATAGGAATGTTATAATTGGGAAAAAGGGGAAAACATACCCTTTTCTAAGGGGTAAAATGAGTCTTTTTAAAAATAAATTAAATTTAAAAAAATCAAATTTCAATATAAAAAAGGAAAACCCAAAAAAGAAAAACGGGTTTAAAAAAAAAAAAAATTATGTATCTTACAAAAAACCAAATTTCACCTCGTAAGCTCTCGTAGAATCCCAAAATTTTTTTTGGAAATTTTTTAAAAAAGAAAAAACTCTCAAAACTAAAAAATAAAGAAAAGGTCTTTATATGGGGTAATTTTGGGGGAAAAAAATGTACAAGAATGTACTAAGTGTTTTAAAAAAAAGGGCCAAAATATAAACAAATAGAAAATGTATATGACACAGCCAAATAAGTTGATGGTTTTTTGGAATTAAAATTAAGTTGTTTTAGGTAAAAAATGTACAAATTAGGATAAGAATAGTATTTGTTAATAGTTTGGGATAAGGTAACCCCAAAAAAAGGGGGGAAAAAAAACAATTATAAAAAATTTTAAAAAACCAAGTGAATATAGTAAAGGACACGTCGGGATAGGGGTCAAAATTGCCTAGTAAAAAAAAATAAAAGATAGCCAAATCCGGCAAGAACTTTTAAAACATGAACATTCTATAGAATGAAAAAAAAATTAAACCAGAATATAAACACAGAAACTATAAAAAACTTTAAATAATGATTTTATAAAACAAACATTTACCAAGGGTAAAAAATCAAATTTATATGGTTTAAATTAAATTTTTTTAAGATATAGGATTAGTATTAAATAGTTTTAAAATTAGGCTAATTTAGATTATAGTACATAAAAAGTGATCCAAAAAAAGATTTATTAGAAAAATAATAATTTATCAAAATTATTTAATCAAAAGTCTATGACACCATGTCAAAAAAATTTAAATAATAAGAAAGGGCTTTTGTGGAACAAAGTGAAATGGATATCAATAGATAGAGTATAAAATTATCTTTAATTAAAGGGGGGTAAGAGTATTTAAAAATATACCATAAAATTATAATAAAAGGGAAAAAGAAAAAAATTATATAATTTTATTGACATAGGTACCCATTTTGATGATCTAAAAAAAAACCGGGGGAATACAAATAATGGAGAATTTACGAAAAATTTTCAACTGTTTTCCACAACCTATAAAACTCACTCCCCTGAAAACAATGTTTTTTGTTAAATTCAGTTGTAAAAAAAACTTTTAGCTCCCCCAGGTCCATAAAACAATTAAAAAACATCATCATAGCCAATCCCCAAAAAAGGGGGTGAGATTTATATGAAGTATAACCTTTCATAGTTTTTCTTTTTAAAGTAAAGTATAAAGTAAATAAGTGAATTAAATTAAAGTATAATATAAAATAAAAAAAGTTTACCTCCAAGAAGCAGCCATATTGTTCCAAAAAAAAGCCCAAATAACATCAAAACGAATAAACCCCGGGAACAACATCTTTTTGAACACCAAGTGGAAGAGGATAAGTGAAATTGCAAATTGGTACAGCACAACCAGGTCTTGAATATTCAGTAAATCATTGTTTGGATAGATACTTCATATTAGTTAAGCAGAAATTTTATACCCTTTTTGTCAACAGTCATGTCTGTTGAAACATAACCAAGATCGGATCAAAGGTAACTTAGAATAGAAATTGTTAGTGCAAGATATTGCCGCTAGGAATTTTAAGACAGATCCGCATTAAAAAAAATTTAAATGATTTTGGACATTTCAATAATAAAAAAATTAAATGGTATAAAATTAGGCAGTAATAGTAAATATTTCGAATTGTTTAACAAAAAATATAAGATTAAGTTCTAAGTTTTTCTCGAAAACAACAGGATATTATTTGGTCTTTTTTTTGTTATTTAAAATTTTATTTATTGTTAAATATAAGAGTTAATTTTAAATCAATATATTGACTTTCATTTATATACGTTCATAAGACCTTTATACAATTTTGGAAAACCTGAAAAGGGGAATCCGGAAAAATTAAAAAAAAAGATAGAATTGTGTTCACAAAAAAAAAAATTTGCACGTGGTAAACCGCGCAAGGCCATTTTTGTGTTGAGTCATTAACCTTCCCCAAAAAGTATAAATATATTTAAACTAATTATTAATTTTAATAATATATAAAAAAAAAACAAAAAGCTAGCCTACACACGTTGGGACAACGACGTCGAGAAAAAGCGCCCTCCAATAAATATATATATATATATATATATATATATATATATATATATATATATATATATATATATATATATATATATATATATATATATATATATATATATATATATATATATATATATATATAAATATATATATATATATATATATATATATATATATATATATATATAAAATATATATATATATATATATATATATATATATATATATATATATATATATATATATTTGAAATCAAAAAAAAGGGAAAATTTTATTGTAGCGTATAAATATAAGGGTGTTCCTTTTAAAAAACGTTGAAGTTGCCTATTTTTTTCAATTTTTTTTATTGCGATTTTTTTTTACTGAAAATTTTTAAAAGATAATAGGGAAAAAAAATCCTAAAATTTTTTATATAAAACTTTTTTTCTCTCTTTAAAAATAAAGGCCCCAGAAGCCAGGCAAATATAATCAAAGACTCTGTCCCTTTTTTAAAGACTGTTTTGTTTTCCCCTGAAACGTTATGTGGGTATATTTTAAAAATAAAAGAAAAAACACAGCCTGTCAACAAAAAACCCCATGATGATGTTAAGTTACAATTTCAGTAAATCTCCCCACTTTTTAAAGTATTTTATTACGCAATACAAATGGTAACGTTATTTCAGATTGAAGCGGTGCAATTAACGCGCTATTCGTGTGTGGGAAAGGGCTTCATGTTCATTAATGGAACGCTAATAGGCTAACGATAGATCTTGATTTGGTATATCGCAAATTTTTTATTTACTAATATTGGCTAAAAAATTATTTTTAGGCATCTTTCAAGTGTGTGAGTATGACTTTTAAATACATAGGGTGTATTACAGAAACACGTCTGGCAACATAGATGCTTTTTTTTTAAAGCCATAAATAAGCAAGTTTAATTTTCCCTTTTTTTAAATTGTTATAAAATAAAAAAAATCGAGTTTTTTAACCAGTAAAATTCCTTATTAACAACGTAAAATAACATACTAGAACGCCAACGCGTCGACATGCTTTCGAGGACTTGGTTTTTGATAAAGGCGCAACCAATGAGAGCTCTCCCACTCGCGCGTCGTAATCTGGGTCCTAGCAGACACTACCGACGACGGGGAGGGAAAAAAGGAAACGAAGCCTAAAGAAAGAATTTTAAAAAGGGACAATTGGCGGCCAGGATGCACTTGTCTGAAGGGTCTCACTGTTTTATTACGTTTTGAAACGTAAAAATTCTTTAACATTTCCCCGGGGAAAATCGCCGAAGTGTTCTATTAAAGCTGATAAAAAAAAAACGTATTTTTTTTTTAGTTTACATAAAGGTGTACATTTTTTTCCAGTAAAGCTACTTTTAAAAATTTTCGGTGTCAATTAAAGATTGACACATTCTTTAAAAAAGGTTTAAAATCAAAGTAAGGTGTGATTAAAGTGATGCAATAAACAGTAACAGAGCAGTATTTGGGTGAAGTAGTGATAGAAAAACTGATGGTGAATGGTATGTTGGAGGAATAGCCCGGATAGTCAAGGTGACATCTAAACCTTTTTATAATATAGTTTATCAATGGTTTTTACCGGATGTCACAGTGACAAGTGACACGGGGTGTCCCAAACACCTGCAAATTTTTTTAAATTTGACTTCAAATATACGAACTTTTCAAGTGGTATAAAAAAAATTTCTAATTGTGTCGTAACGTCGCCTCATAGACTTCACCGTCATAGAGCAATTCGGGTTTTGGAAAATATAAACGATTTTCTCGTTAAATAAAATACATGTTTTGCCCCCCAGGAGCAAAATCCGTAACCACTCTTCATACTTAGTAAGCCATTGATAAAATTGTGATCATTCGAAGTAGATAATAAGTTATGTTTGGGTTGCCAACTCTTGACCAATTAATTTTTTGCTATCAGTGCCTTTTATCTTATTTTCCTATTTTTTTAAAATAAATTCATTACCAAAAATTTGGAAAAAAAAATTTTCTTATAGGACATTGTGTATTTGTTTTATTTTTGTCTTGAGTTGCTGATATGCTCCATTGGCCTATTACGCCATATTTTGTGGAGTGAAATTAAATAATTTTTGTAAAATAAACACTTGTGTACAGTTACTATTTGTCCCTGTCTTAAAATTTGCAAAAGGTCATTTTACAGGGGGTCCCAAACCCCTTTACCCCTTTTTTTTCAATTTTTTTATTATTCGACAGCAGCGTCTATCGGCAACCAATTATAGTGCAAAAAGTAATGATTATCGTTTCTTCACCAAGGTGTGTCACAAAGAAGTTTTGATATATATTTTTTGATTTTTGAAAATCCCAAATTTTTAGCAGATATTGCAGAAACTTTTAATTTAAATAAAATATAGCTTATTTTTTAAATTTAAAATTTGGTTAAATTAAATGACTCCAAAAAAGGAAAAAAAAAATGCAAATATATATCTTTTAAAAAAACCCTTAAGAAAAAAAAAAAATCTACCCTTAAAACCGGCACCTGAATTCTGACGGTGGGCTTCGGGCCAGTGATGATCGCGTTGTTAAATTTAGCAATGGACTTTTGCAATTGTTAAAAATTAACAACAGTTTAAATTTTAACAAAAGGGCAGATTTTGACAGGTTGCCTACGAAAATCATTAAATAACACTGACAATGACGTTTTGTTAAACATTCTAAACCGGGTTTAAATTTTAACTTGCTAAATCCTTTTTAAATTTTAAAAACACGGTATCACTTCCGTTAAAAAAATCATTTTCCCAAAAACAACCAATCTAGGCCAAATTTTGGGTACAAAATTTTGGGGTCGCTAATCATCAATCCCAAGTCAATTTTGCAAAGTTCGAGCTAGCGACTTTAATACGGCGGACCAAATTTGATTTTAAATAAACATTAATTCTGGGGTTAGATTCAAAAAACTATTATTTTTCCCAAAAATTTAAAGGATTTACGCCAAAATTTGTGCAAAGGTTTTGGGCGTCGCTACCCCCAATTGAAGTCAAAATTGCAAAATTTAATATGGCGAGCCCAATATGACGGACCAAATATCCGAACTATTCCGATTTACGCCGGGCTTATACATGTTTTTTAAAGGGGTTTCTGATCATAAAAATTTGGGGGCATAAGGGGCAAATTTAAGATAGGGGTTTAATATGGGGGAACGGAACTTTTTAAAAAACATTTAATTTAATTTTTGAAAATTTGTTGGCCATATTATTTTCATTTAAAAATTTAGCAAATATGACCCCCAATTTTTGATCAACTACCTATGCAACTCCTATATATTAAATCTGGAGTAAATTAGAAGAGTTTAAATATTTGGTTTCCCAAAATGAACTCCATATTGAATTTTGAGATTTGGATAAGGGGAACCCCCCCCACAAAATTTAGCCAAATCGGTGGATCTTTAGAAAAAAAGTTTTTTAAATTAGTAGAAAAATTCGCGTAAGACATCAATTCTGGGAAAGGGAACTTTATTTAATATGGTCTTTTTTAACAAATGTATGTTTGGGAAAAAAAAACATAAATTTGTGGGATTTTTAAATTTTTTTTGGGATTTTAGACCTGTTTTTTTGGGGTTAGGGAAATTAAGTTCTGTAATGCAATAGCTTTTTTTTTTGTGACTGTGTCGCATGCACTTTTTTCAATTAAAAAAAAATGTTTTTAAAAAAACAATGGTGGCAATGGTTTTTTTAAAAATCAAAAAACCCGTAAAATATAGTAAATCATTTCATACAACGTAGTCACAGGAAAGTACTTTGTTTTACCTAATATTGTCTTAAATGTTCCAATTTTTTTTTTAAAAAAAAATCAATGAGATATTTTAAGGAAAATTATATAGTTAAGATTTTTTAAATAACTGGGGTAAAATTCATTAATCAAAATATTGATTTAAAAAAAAGATTTTCACTAATGTATACGATCGCACATGATATATAATATTCCCAAAATAAACAAAAGGGCCAATTAAAATGAAAATTTATGATATGAACACAACTAATTTGCTCTTGCCATTTAGAATTAGAATATATTGTAAATTAATCGAAATTAAATTTTATGTATTAATTTCCCAAATTTAGCGTTTTTTCATAGAGACCCCCTAAAATATTTGAAAAAAATGGGTTTAGCCTATGCAGGCGAATTTTTCGATGATGGTCAGTTTTAGCAATAATTTAGATTACATGAAGTACACATTTTACGATAAGCAGTATTGTATTACTGTTTACAAGTTTTAAAAAAAAGGGGGGTTCGGGTTACCAGGTATTAAAATAGGTCTGGTAATTTTTTTATCTTTAACTCTAATTTGTTTTTTTTAAAGTAACAACACAATGACACATTTCTAAATATATGAAAGGCTAAAAATTTAAAATAGTTTACAAAAAACAAATTTTTTTTTTAAATTAACTTTTTATTTAATAAAAGGCGACAGGCATGTTTTTGCTAAAAGCCTTCAGGGAAAAACATTTGTTAAATAGACATAAGTAAAAAAAAGGGTTTTTTTTTTTATATTTATATTTTAGACCCTTAAATTTTTAAAAGGGCCTTTATTTTGGGGCCCAAAAAAAACTTTTTTCTATGGTTTAAAAAATAGTGTCAAATTTCGTTAAAATCCGTTTAACAGTTTTTCCAAAAACTTTTGAAAAAAATTTGGGAAATTCGGTAAAGTCCAGAATATTAAACCTAAAATATTTGATTTTTTTTTTCACACAAAGAAGACTTTTAAACGTTTTTTTAAAAAAAAATTATCGGTTTATTTGGTCCCCTCACCAACTGTTTAAAGTTAAGAACAATTTAAGGGCAATAATTTTCTTAAAAATATTTAAACAAGTAAAAAAAAATATTTAAAAAAGCTCTAATTTTACAAGAAGAGAAAACAGGGTTATATTTATGGATTTTGTCATGTATAAAAAAAAAAATTTGAAATCACCATCTTGTGTGTTTTTTGTAAAAAAAAATGAATTGACTTAAGACAAAATAAATTTAATATTTTCTTAATGTGACAGATTGGTTCGTTTTTGAAAAACGTCGCATGTTTTATATGTTTTACAAAAAAACATGGAATGCCAAAACAAAAAAATCAGTATTCTCAAAAATCTAGCATTTATTATTTAAAAATAAAAAAATAATAAATTATTTCTTTGGTTACTTAAAACGAATATGGAATTCCTTTTTTTAAACTGTATTGAGAAAAATTAGACGCTTTTAAAAACAAACCAATGAAAAAAAAAAATATTATTTTTATCGCATCCCTTTTTTATTAATTTAGATCAAATTTTTTTAAGTAGTTCTTTGATGTTGTGCCAAAAAATGTACAGGTGGGATTTTGATTGTGTTTAAAGTGTAGTTTAAGTTTTAGGTTAACATTATTAGGCAAACATTTATTAGCATAGTAAAAAACGGAAAGACTGGTATAAATTGAATAGCACTGCAAAAAACCCCCTTAGATGCATCTACGAAACAATTTTTTTTTAATGTGCACACGTAATTAATCAAGATTAATTTAATATGGATTCCAAAAAAAACGATGTGTTTAAATTTGTAATAAAATTCCCGGACACTTATCGAAATTAATTTATAATAACCGCGTAGTAATGATTAAAAAAAACCGACAAAAAGTGAGATATGACCATCCCCACGATCACGAAACATGGTTTTCAACCGTCTGGCAACCGTCTGGCAACCGTCTGGCAACCTCTGGCAACCGTCTGGCAACCGTCTGGCAACCGTCTGGCAAAGTAGTGCAAATGTACCAAAGATTTTTTAAAACGGAATGTGTGCAACCGAAAAATTTTATTCTTTAAGTAAAATAAAAAAATGCCGCTTTAAAACATAATAATTTGTGTTCCAAAAAAAAAAGGTTTCGGGCCCCCGGGAAACTTCCTTGCGGGGCCCATCTTATTTAACATATACACAAACGACCAACCAACACCTGAAGACACGACACTTTTTTTTATACGCTAATGACGCTGGTGTAGCAGCGCGGGAAAGGGAAATTTGAGGGGGGTGGAGGGCTGGAGGGGACTTTAGCCACTATGTCAGCCTACTACAAAGAAAACTCCCAAACCCCAACCACCCTTTAAAAATTTAGATTTGTGCTTTTCACCTTCGCTCACGTCAGGTTAAAAAAAAATCTTAACGTTGTCTGGAATGGTGACACGTTTGAACATACCGATAAACCAATACAACTCGGAGTAACCCCCGATAGATCCTTACATATAAAGGGATCACTGTGAAAAGATCCGTAACAAAGGGGGCAAATTGCAAATGGGGGCTAAACCAACTGTCCTTAGAACCACTGCCCAAACCTTTGTTTCTCCCCCAGCTGAGTATGCATGTACTGTATAGCCTAGATCGGCGCATGCCAGGAAAGTCGACATAAGCCTCAATGAGACCTGTAGGCTGGTGAGGATGAAAACCCCCAAAAAAACGGGGGAAATCTGACATAACCACAGGTTTCAGCGATCCCAAATCAAGAGGAACAGCCAGAACACAGTTTTAAAAATTTCGATGATCGCCACCCCCCATTTCCCACCAGCTGCCAAATCTAAGATTAAAATCCAGACCCCGTTTTTTAAAGACCCATTGATCCTTTTAACATCCTCTTTAGAGGCCCCGCCCAGTGGTGTTTTAAAGGTTTAAAAAGGAAGATGCTAAAGGGCATTCAACTGGTGTGCCCCCCAAAAACAAACTTGATCAGATGGAGACTATCCTAGCCAAATGACGACGTGTGACTGTTGCGCAGACGACAAGGGAACATCTCCTGACATGCAAACGCCCCAGCAGGTTCCTTAACGACTTATGGCTAAAACCCGAAGAAAGGGCGGGGCCCCAAAACTGGGCCGAGAAACTTATTCCGGAACGAAAAAATAAAGTAAGTGTGTTCCTAAATGGATATTTAGCCTAATCTTTTGGAATACAACTATTTTTTAATTACAAAAAAAAAACAAACAATAATTATTTATTTTTTACTTAAATTTAATTTCAAATTAAATATCAAAATAAATTTCAAAAAAAATTTTATTATTTGTATGTAAATGAACATCTCCTTAAAAAATGTAAATATCCAAAACTCGCAAAAGTGTTCGAGTTCGACTCGCTGGGTGAAACGGGGCGGTGTTGCCAACTTTTTAAACTTTGAAAGGCCTTATTCGAAAACAAACTTTGACCCAATGTTCTTGGGCCCACTTTTTTGAGCTCCCTATCGCCCATTAAAATCGTAAGCACCATACTTTTTTTCACCCGTATAATATTATTCTTAAACTGTTAATTAAATATTAAAAAAACCTAAAAAATTTGGGTTGTTGTTTGTAATTTGTAAAAACTAGATAATATTTTAAAAATATCCTTACTATAAAGGGTAAAATTTTTTAAATTTTAATAAAAACGTTGTGAAAAATAACTATTTTATATTCCCAATTTTTTAACAAAATATTTTTTAAGATGTTATTTTAAACACTGCAAAAGACTACAGAGACAACGATTTATGGTCAGTTTAGGCCTGTTGGGAAATTTGGGGAAATCCCCTAGAGAAAACGTGCATTTGTCTATCGACGGCCTCTGTCCGATTATCTAATCTCGGGGTTTTGTGAAAAGGGGTTTAGTAAGTCGGTCATTTGTTTTGTAAAAAAACCTTTTAGAACAAATAGAACATCTTCACCGAATAGGGCCCTAATTTAAGATGATAAAAGAAATAATTAGAAAAAAATGTGTTTTGTTTTTTTTGGGACTTATAAACATAGAAACCCTTTAAAAATGTGTAAAAAAATTAAATTATTTT
>JAHBCN010014301.1:0-22935 GCA_019359885.1 Listronotus oregonensis
TTAGTCTATCCAAAAAATGTATATTGTTCCTTACTAAATTTTGAATTTCTGGCAAAATTCCACCTTTGTGGAAAATCAGTTTCTTTTATTTCTTGTAACATTTGAATTTTGTATGGCTTTAATTTAAGTTCTTTTTCATGATTTCTTGTACTGTAGTTTTAGGAATATGGACTGAACTTGAGATTTTTCTTGTTGACAATATTGATCTTTCTGAGTTATCTCCAGAATTTGTAACGTTTTATTTAGCAAATTCTCATTGTTTACTAATTTCTTTTACGGGCTAAAGATCCTGTACTCCAGAATTTTCTGTACCAGATTTTAATTGAGTTTTTTGGGTGGAGCTTTATTAAACATGTTTCTAAATCTTGTGGGTTTTTTACCGATTTGGTTTCGGCAAACATAATAACACATTTTCCTTTTTCGCTTAACGAGAACATTTTGCGCTTCCTAATTAAAATAACTTGTCAAAAATGACCAACAATGGCTGACAATGAGGCTTGTTGCTGTTATGGAAACGAGATAACTTTGTTTCCACAGGCGACTTTTCAAAAATCCTTTAAAATAATATTCCTATTCGACATACAGTCAATTCTTTGGAGGTCAATAAATGAGTTATTTTTTAAAGATAACCATAGCTGAGTTACATTTTTTTAAAGGGAAAGATTAAATTTTAAAAATATTGAAACATATACAGGGTGTTCTATTTAAAATAACAAAGTTGTCCTATATCGGAAAATCAGCCATTTTGTTTTTGAGCTAATGGAATGTCACATAAAAATGGTAAAGATACGAGTATAAACTTTAAAGAAATATAAGTATATTTGGAAAACCGCATCTTGATATCTTTATTTGTTCAAAAGTTATTCGCGATCAAAATATGGACGGCCACCCTGTATTTTAAGATTCGCTAAATAAAGTTTTTTGAAAGTCGACACAAGGGTTTGTCAGATTAGTCTCGTCAAAAAGTTATCTTACATTTTTTTTGTAAAATGTACAGGGAGCCAATAATTAACCCCCTTAAAATTTACATGGGATTTCCTATGTTTCGCTCGGCGACGCACCACCCGGTAAAGACTGAGCCTGCTCACCCCTATTTCCCGCTCTGAACTAGCAGATCCCATCGTATGAAGTTTCTGTTGGCATAATTTTTTTAATAGTTTATTTATTTTTTCGGTTGAATTAATGTTTAAACCTTAATTTAATTATATTTTAAAGTAGCAAATAAATAATTTAAATAAGAATGGCTAGAAATAAAAGATAGCTCAATAGGAGAAATGTTTTAAAATTTTAATGCTAAATATTTTTTAAGTTTTAAGTGGATAGGAATGGGTATAGTTATTGGACCAAAAAAAGTTAAATAAAATATCCGTATCACCAGTTTAACACTCATTGCGTCGAGGCACATGTGTATTAGTTTATTTTATTCAATAAATAGATCATTTTGGTTTAATTTTTAGATGGATCGGGGCTGGTATACTTACTTGTACCAAAAAAATATTGTTATTAGCGAAATTTTTAATTGTCAAAATAACTTTTTGCTTATATCTCGTTTGTTACTTATTTTATTGAAAATGTGTAAATAACCTTTCTTATAAAGCTCATTAAAACGCATCATTTTTGTTCAAGAAATTTTTTCATAACTCTGTTAGTTTTTAAGATATTTGCGTGTTTATTTTAAATTTAAATCGTTGATATCCCAAAAACTTAAAGGGGTACAAATTTTTTTCTTAAAAATGACGTAGTTTTATTATACTATTAATTTTAAAAATATATCTTTTTTCCTAAAATCAATACTTTTTGAGTTATATTAAAAAAAAACGATTTTTTACGTTTTTTTTAAGGTAAAAAAAATTCAATTTGAACCCGCTGAGCTGAGGCAGCAGTGCGGGTTTAAATTAAATATAATTCATAGTAATATAAAAAAATGTTTCATGCGTATCTCTTATTGGCTTTGTTTATTGTGGTGGCCTTTCTGACTATAATTTTAATAAAAATAATATTAGATACAAGTATAATTGTATATCATTAAGAACACAACAAAGCATAATTCTTCTCTTTAAAAATATATCACGATTAGTTAACCAGTTACTTTAGATAACTCATGTCGTTACAAGCGAACAAAAATATGTGCAGAATTTTGATCACAAATAAGAAAACTGCTCGGAAATTCTTACTAAGTGGGAAGAATTCAAAACTCCGCAGAAATTCGCGTAAATCTCGTATAAGCGAAGCCGCTAACATCGGATAACGTTCCATTCTCAAATATATTTAGCCACATGTTCAATACTTCAGGTGGTATACAGTGTGATTATGAATATTATTTAGATAGTATGTGATAAAAGCTTCCATTTTTGAAGAAATATATAATATTTCGTATTTTTTTTATTGTTGGATAATTATGTGTATTCTAATATTTACTTGTATAGTCTGTCTCAAAGTATGTCGTTATGGCTTTTGACGGACCATACCAATATAAACCTTTAACGATTTTATTACTTATTGTTATCGGGTAAACCCATTTGTTCATAAGGGCAGGGGTTGGCCAGGTACTTCTTAAATAATAACCATTAGGCATATAAATATTTTGGCTAATGTTTTAGTGGCAGTGTTGAATAACTGTTTTTACTGTGCGTTTCGAAAAAGTTGTTTTACGAGAATATAACTATGTCGCGTCGAACTCATTTGTCATTAGATGCAAAACAGGTTGTGAAAAATGTGTATGAACTTAAATCAGTAGAAGTCTAATTAAACAAGAAGCTTTAAAAGAAACATTAAACATTATGACTAAAAATAAATAAAAATAAACCTAAAAAACATAACAAACTCAATCTATAAGGGATATTATTATAGTGAAGAATTGAACAAAAGAAAAAAACGTAGTGATTTTTAATCTCACCGTATAGACAATAGTGATCAGGACCTAATAAGAAGGAAAATATATTGTCTTTATAAAAGCCGAGTTATTCCTACCTTGGATAAACTGAAAACGAAGCTAGACGAAGACGAAACCAATATAAACATTAGCCGTGCCACCCTCCATAGAGTTGTTTATAAAATGGGATTTAAATACCGCAAAATAGACAAAAGACAAGTAGTAATGGAAACGCCCAGATTACGCACTTGGAGATTTAATTACATTCAAGAAATTAAAAGATATAGGTTAGAAAACAGGTCCATAATTTACCTTGATGAAACATGGTTCGATACACACGACACAGTATCCAAAGGATGGGTTGATTCCAGTCAAAACTGTCAGACGAAAGCACCTTCAAATAAAGGAAAACGCATTACCATAATACACGCTGGTTTAGGAGACGGATTTGTCCCAAACTGCTTATTGTTGTCTGCAAAGAATATTAAGGATTCTAGCTTTGATTATCATGAGGATACAAGTGAAGAACTTTTTGAAAACTGGTTTCAAAATTATCTTTTAAAAAATATTCCAAACAACAGTGTTATTGTCATGGATAACGCAAGCTACCACAGCCGTCTGCTACACAAAGCACCAGCTTCATCAAGTTCAAAAACTGAAATACAGGAATATTTGTTAGAAAATATATTTATTTTGAATTCAGTTCCAAAAAAACACAACTTTTGGAAGTCCTAAATTCTTATGGATTTAAAAAACAATATGTATCTGATAATTTGTGAACACTCTGGGCATACCGAAGATAGGCTGGGAAGCGGTAAGACAGGCTTCCTCTGTATCACTGTATGTTTAACCCCATAGAGCATTTGTGGAACCAAGTAAAATCAAAGATCAGAGCAGAAAATGTTACACCTACTTTAAGTCCCAGTGTTATAAATTTGATAAAAAATGTAATTACTAACATACCAGTTGAGAGCTGGAAAAATTCACTACAGCACAATATAAAAATTGAGGACTCTTACATTTCTATCCAAAACAATATAAATCCTATTGTAATTATTCTCAATGATGACTCTGATAGTGAAGCAGAATTAGATTTAGATATTTAGATTAAAAATGCAATTATGTATAGATAATGCAGTTATAAATTTATTAAAACTTTGCATATATTTAATTTCTTAATGTAATTTTAAGATTATACTTACCTAAATAGACAATAAATTATAAATATTTATATTATTAAAGTCTGTCCCTAATGTTCTGTCCTTTAATACCTACCGATCCGCAGTTTTATTGCTGTCGGCAGGTATAATCCATAAATGAAGGCAAGAGCTAACACGGTATACTTTGAGACAGACTATAAGTGCTTAGCAATTTTGTTTGGACTAGATATAATTTAAACAATAGAACAAAGTATTTTTTAATTGATCACAATAAAGTGTATTTTAAACATTTTTGTCGCCTCTTGATTTTTTTTATATCCACAGGGTGTCCGGTAAGTTCGGGGCAAACTTTCGGGAGATTATAGGGAATGTCAAAATAAGTCTAGTGTTTTATATAACTTTTTCCCTACAGCGCCTCCTTACGAAGATACAGGGTCGAAAAGATTTACTCGACAATTAACAATCTTGGTTTTAACTTCTAAACCACTCTGTTGTTAAGTCGACATTACAATGTGCTCTTTAACGTTTTAAGGAAGTTAGAAACGGACTAACTCTCACACAAAAGAGGCGAAATTTTTGACAGGTGTCCTTCAATTGCAACGAAAATATGATATTCAGATACTCTTAAGATTTTACTAAAAAAAGGTACTCTTCATTTGTTTTGATTAAATCAACCGTTTTTAAGAAAATTTAACTTTTATTAGTTTCTAACAGTTGAGAGTAAAATGTTACTTAAGCAGATGTTCAATATGCCCTCCCGGAACTTTCTTCTTCTACGCAGGTTTTCTCGTTGTACTGCAAACAACGTACCAGGATTGTTCCGAATTTGTCCACAATACAATACTGCCTAATCCTTAGAACAAAATCTTTTCTGGTATTAACTGGCGTTAAATAAACTAATTTCTTTAAATACCCCAGAAAAAAGTCCAATGAATTGAGATCTGGGAACCTAGCTGGCCACGGGAAAGGTCCTCCACGACCAATCCATTGTTGGCCAAAAACAGAAGTTAAATGTTGGCGCACTAACCGTCGTGCATAAACCACATGGATGTTCTAATGTAAAGAAGTACATCTTCCAGAAGCTCGTTCAAATATTGCTGCAAGAATTGCAAGTAGCGAGCACCATTTAATTTATCGTCAAAAAAAAAGGACCAATAAGATATACCAGCCCATACATTGACCATAAATCTTGCTGGTGTATTGTTTGAATAATTGCACGGGGATTCTTTCTGCCCAGATATTTAAATTATGAGAATTGAGTATTCCATCTCGGGTAAAATCTGCTTCATCCGTAAACAAAATTTTGCCCGAAAAGTTGTTATTTTCCTATGTCGCTGCAAAAACCAGTTAGCATAGTCGAGTCTTGCTGGGTAATCTTCTGGTGACATAGCATGTACAGTGACGGAAATAAAATTTCGTACACTTAGGTTAACATTTTATGTCAATTTTGAATATTTTGGTAAACTTGGCTTTTTACCTTTTTCTCACCCTAATTAATATTCAATAAAATACATGACTCCAAAATAAATATATAGTTTATTTTATTCAAATATTAAAGAAAAAACACTGGCTCAATATTTCAAAGCGGCACCATTTTTTCCACTAATAAGTTTAAACGTGTGGGCATTGATGCAATCAGCATTTGTGCTTGGTAAACATTGTAATTATTCCGGGTTTCTTCAATTTTATTCCACAAATCATCACTGTTTTGTGGATGGACGGGGCAGTTGTCATGCTGGTATATAAAATTTTCTTGTTTATCAGCATTTGTGCATGGTAAACATTGTAATTATTCCAGGTTTCTTCAATTTTATTCCACAAATCATCACTGTTTTGTGAATGGACGGGGCAGTTGTCATGCTGGTATATAAAATTTTCTTGTTTAAATATATTGTTTACCGATGACAACATAACATTTTGGAGTATGTGTATATAAGCTTGACTATTAAATCTTTCTCGAATACGGTGGCATATGCCTAGCCCTCTGAAAGACATATACCCCCATACATTAACAGAAAATCTTCCACTTGTTTTAACATGTTGGATATAACATTCTTCGTACCGTGTATTTTGCGGCTTATACACCCTAATCTGCCCGCTTTAATAAGATTGAAAAATCTTCTCATCGGTAAATACTACCCTTTCCCAAAAATCCATACCTTGCGGTAAATATTCCAGTGCAAACCCCATTCTTTGCTCTTTATTCATATCGGTCAAAATGGCTTTTTTAGCAGCTACACTGCTTCTCAATTCCGAATTTTTTTCCTAATACGATTTCTTACCGTTCTTACTGTTACAGGAAAATAAGTTTGGTTGTGTGCTTCTACATCTGTCTGAAATGAATTGTTTCGCAAAATCTATCAGATCATTATCTTGATTTTCGTTTGAAATTTTCTTCTACCACTTCCAGCCCTTCTCTCCAATGATCCTGTATTTTCCCATTTAGTTCTGAGGCTGTGAATAGTGCTTCTTGGTTTCCCAACTTGCTGAGCTATTCTTCCCAGAGAAACACCTTCTTCGAATAGAGTAATTACTCTCGCCTTCTCTAGTTCATTCATTTTCCAAAATTAAAAAAAGTAAAATAATATAATTTTGAAATGTGTGACAGATAACAATTTGTCAAGTAAGGTATATTTCCAGGTGATCCAGGTACGCAAAAGCCAACATCACACTGGGAAAAATTAGGTGTACGAGATTTTAATTCCATCACTGTACCTTTTAAACGTAATGAATCAGTTGTTCTTTAAGGGTTTCATGAACCACCTATTTTGTTGCTAGCTTGCGAATACTGTTAGACGAATTCTCTTCAATTAATTTCAAATTGGGCACCCTCTCCACCACGTCGGGGTAAAAGGCTCTCTAAATAAATGATATTTATTTCAATAATCAATTTGGTAAATTTTGCGTATTTTTTATTTTACCTGTTTCTCTTAACCGACGATCAATTTTTCCAAATGTTTTTCGATTGGGTAAAACTCGAGCTGGGAATCTTTCAAAATAAATTCTCCTTGCCTCCAATGAATTACACAAAGCCTCTCCATAAACCAAATGCATGTCAGTGTATTCTGCGAGAGAGTATTCTGCCATAATGAAATTCTTTTTTGTCGACTAATAAGCGTTTTCGACAAAACTTGTCAACCTTGCTGTGTCAGTGAAACAAACTATTAACTACCTGGAGTTTGTCTTATTTCACCAAAATAATTATTTAGGAATACTGAAATTAGAAACTAATAAAAGTTAAATTTTCTCGAAAACGGTTGATTTAATCAAAACAAACTTTTTTAAAGTAAAATCTTCAGAGTACCTGAAAATCATATGTTCGTTGCAATTGAAGGACGCCTGTCAAAAATTTCGCCCCTTTTGTGTGAGAGCCAGCCCGTTTCTAACTTCATTAAAACGTTAAAGAGCACATTGTAATGTCGACTAAACGAGTTAGTTAAAAAATCCAACAATGTAAATTGTCGAGTAAATCTTTGCGACCCTGTATCTCCGTTAGGAGGCGCTGTAGGGAAAATGCACCCGGAGACATAAACATCTTCATAATGCCCTTAATACAAAAATAACAGCTAAAACTCATATTAACTAAACGACCCATGAGATTATACAGATTGTATTATCAAGAATCATTAAACAACTTTTTATTGAATACTATACAGATATTTAGATAGAGATAACACCCTGTATAGTGCTCATATATGCATACCTTTCACAGCAAGAGTAAGATGTAACATACTCCTACTACAGAACGCAGATTTCACGATATGGTACCAAAGAGGTACTACGAGAATGCTGCTTCTTAGGATTTAACTCTGATTTATACCAGAGTGATAAGAAATCTACAATGGACAATGTAAATTACAAGGTATTCCTGGTGTAAATATGGTTTGCGAACAAAATATTTTCTGTTGTAAAGGAATTCCTATAGGCAAGGTATGTGTTTATGAAATATTTTCCTGAAAGTAAAATTCATATTGAAATATTAATATATTTATACACTAAGAAAAATTTTTACTGAACAATAAATAGAGCTCACATCCGAATTAGATATGACCTTTACCCATCTGCTTACTGGGTAAAAATTATTCTTTTGCACGCTCAGGTAACATTGCAACTTTACTGGTTAGATTATGCGATCTGTAAGTGATGTTTACAAATTACTGATCGTAAGTAATTACATACCGACCCCTGATCGGTAAGTAATCACTTACCGATCAGTGGTTTGAACAGAAATATGAACCTTTTTATAAATAAATATATTTAAAATGTTATTACAATTAGAACAGTTATTAAATGTAACTGGTAGTCCGGTCAAATTAGACCAAAAAATAAGAGTAAAGGTAAAGTGTGTTCAACAATATAGTGCCTAAAATAAAAGGGGACTGATGGTGATAATAAACTTCTTAGGTAAAAATATCTCAGGTATTGGCAAGTTTGGGTAAAGAATGCAGGTCAGGATTAAATTTGCAAAAATAATTTTTTAATAGAATCGCATATTAAAGGATATTCACAATAAAATTTAATAAAAATTTTAATATAAATTAATTACATTAAAATAAAATTTAGTTCAGTTTCACTGTCAGTGTCGTCTACATTATAACAATAAATTATTATTTTATAATAACATTTAAATATCGATATAAAATTTAAATACATATAATAAATTTTGTCAATTAAATTAAAGCTATAAGGAATATAATATGTTAGTTCAATTTCTTATATTTTCAATATATAATTCAGTTTCACTATCACTATCGTCGTCTACATTAATTATAAGGGTTCTATGTTAGTATGAAATGCCCTGTATGAATCCTCCACTTTTATAACATGGTTTATTGTTCTTTTCCAACAATCAGCGTCTGGGTCATCTATTTTTTTGCCCGGATTAATGCAATTACAGAAGGACATAATGTAGGTGTAGTATTTGGGTCGGACTTTGTTCTTTAGTTTTCTCCACATATGCTCAATCGGGTTGAATACGCAGTAGTAAGGAGGAAGACGAAGAACTGTATGTCCTTTGGATGCTGCAATTGTGTCACATACATATGTCTTCTGTATGTTAAATGCCCTTAGAACCTCTAAAAGCTGCGTTTTTTTATATCCTTCTTCAAAGTAGATGTCGTTTTGGAGCATAAATTCCTGGATTTCCGCTTTTGTATTTGAAAGAGCGGGACCTTCTTCAATTGGCGACTATGTGCTTTGGCATTGTCCATAACTATGACACTATGCGGGGGAATATTTGGCAGTAAAGTGTTTTCGAACCAATCTTCGAACAATTCGGCTGTAGTATCTTGGTGGTAATCCAACGACGAATCTTGAATGTTCTTCGCCGAAAGTCCCAAACTGTTTGGAATCCAACCATCTTCTGATCCAGCATGAATAATCGTGATCCGTTTTCCTTTGTTCGATGGAGCTTTTGATTGGCATCGCACTGTTCCATCGGTCCATCCTTTTGCCGGCGTATCGTGGGTATCATACCAGGTCTCATCCAAATAGATTATTGGTCTTTGTAGAGACCTGTAATCACTTATGGCAGTCAAATATTCAAAACGCCATTGCCTAATCCGTTGGGATTCCATAATAACTTGCCTTTTGTCAATTTTTCAGTATTTGAAACCTAGTTTGGATAAAAGTGTCCATAGGTTTCCAATTGATATCCTTATCTCAGTGGAGCTCCTTAGTCTTGTTTGTAATGATCTGATAGTAGGCACCAAGTTTTCTTCGTACATACAGTAGATAGTTCTTCTTATCAAATCTTTATCACCGTCATCAGTGGTTCTGGAAACACCACTATCGTTTCGTTTTCGTCTCGGATGAATTGGCCTCGAAATGTGAACTACTCGCAATGATTCCGGTATCCCTGTCAAATCGCTGGTTTCTCTTACAGCAGGAGTAAAAGCCCAACCCCTTTGGACCAGCTTCTGATGAACATGTCTGACGATTTCTTTGGCATCAAGGGATAAAACTCGTCGTCGAACAGGAACAGTAACACAGGGCGCCGCTGTTGCAGTTCCCAAGGACGAAACATTTTCTCAAAAATTATTAAACAGCACAGACTAACTCTCACTACGGGAACACAAATATAAATGATTATACTCAACCCAAATTATACAATACAACGGTGGGCGTATTTCGGCCGGTAATCCCCTCCCTACCTGGCCAAAGCAAAGGGACCATCTAATGACATAGGTAATTTCGGCCGAGGGTAATGTTTATGGTAGGATTACCTAGAGACGTATTAAAAAGTGGTGGAGTGCGTTGTAGGTGCATCAAGAAAAATTTAAAGTGTTTAGCTAAATTGTATACTGTTGGTGCCGAATTTACAGTAACCAGGAGTGAGTTAACTCACAATCATAGATTAGATCAACGTTCTGGTTAGCTTTAGCTATAGTTTCTAAGTGTATAATAGATTGCAAGTACCTTATTTTAGTTGTATACATACATTACGTTCTGCTTTTCTCTACATCATTTGTCTTTGATTCTGGATTAATAAAAAACTTGTACCATTTATAGGACATATTTATTTGGTAATTATTCCGTATCGCTGTTTCGGCTGTTTTAAAAGATTTTTAAAAATTTCTTTTACGAGCTACTTATTTGGATACCATATAATATTAATCCGGTGGGAAGCTCAAAAATATGTTTCAATATTTTTTTTTTAAAAGCTGCCCTACTAACCGAACTAACATGACGCCATTCTGACCCTACGGAAATCGGCCAGAAAGGGCGGTCAGTTCAATTGGTTAGTAGCGCTTTTTATTTTTCTTTTTATATTTTAATGTCAAAATGCGGGGACGTATTAGAAAGACCCGATTTGGCAACACTGCACACTAGAAGTTGCTTGTCATCAATGGAGTTTTGCATTATATGAAGAAAATCAATGGTGATTTTAAATTTTAAAATAAAAAAAACAAAATATTCAAACATGTTCTTGAAGCTCCCCCACCAGTTATTTTGCTATGGTATCCTAACGCCTGTAAAAAATTTTAAAAATCATTAAAATTTTCCGAAATACGATACTTTATTTTTCCTGCTCCTTTCGGCCGAAAATACTTATCCAAATACAAGAACCGTCCCGCATCAAATTTTGACATTAAACAATAAACCGTGACAGACGATCCAATAAAAGTGGTTTATTACCATCAGTCCCCCTTTTATTGTAGGCACTATATTGTTGAACACACTTTACATAAATTTACATGAAGCTGAAAGTAAGTAAAATTGTTTAAAACATAATTAAAATTCCCTTGTTTCGATACATAAAAAAATTACTTGAGGTAAAAGGTTTTTGAAATTTTCTTTAAAAAGTAAAAGTTTTTCTAAAATTTTTAAAATTTAAAAATTTAAAAGACCATAAAATTCCAAAAAAAAGGTTTTCTTTTTCCAAAAACCCCTTTTCCCGAGAAAATGATTAAAAAAGTGGTTTTTTTTTTCCCCCCTTAAGAATTTTTGGTTTTCCGTGGCTTTCCCCCCGGTCTTTGTAATTTTTTTTCTATTGCAAAAACAGATATTCAAATTAATTGTAAAAATAAATTAAAAAAAAAGAAAAATTTTTTTCCCATTCATAATTTAAAAATTAATTTTTTTTTGTTTTTTTTTTTTTATCTTCTTCTTTTTTTTCTTTTTTTTTCTTTTTCTTTTTAATTGCGTCTAGCGATTTCCTGTATGTTCGTCTTAAAACAACCCTCGGGTTTTGGTTTCAACTTTAAACCCCCGAGGCCTTGACAATTCTCATCCAAAACGTCCAACGAAACCACATTTACCTTTTTTCCCCCTTTTTTTAAAAAAAATTTTTTAATTTTTTGGGGCCGGTGGGTGTAAATTAATTGGTTCAATTATTATAAAAAACAATTTTTGGGTTACGTGACAACTGAGGGGGGAAGACAACTAATTCATTTTTTTTTTTTCGAGCGAAAAAAAACATGCTATCATTTATCAACTTTTTCCTAAAACAATCAGTTTTTAACTTCCCCCTTTTTTTGAAATAAATTTAACCAATGGAACACTTTTTTTCGGGATGAACTTAAATTGTTTGGGAAATTTTTTTTTAAACCAACCCGGTCTGTTTTTTTTTCTGTTAAAGTTTTCCCAACAGAGAGGGAAAAAAATTGATTAATCAAAAGTAACCACCAGTCGGGCTGGCCCGGTTTTTTTTTTTTTTTAAATTGATCACTGGTGTTGAATTTTTGGGGGTTGGAAGCGTTGTTTTTTTTTGATTTAAAGTGACATTTTGGTTTTTGGGTTTTTTAAAATTAATTTTTAAAAAGGTATAGTTTTTCAAGTTTCATTTTTAAAAAACCCAAAATTGGGGTTTGTTTTTTAAAAAGTTAAAAAAAAATCCAGCTTTAGGATATTTTATTTTGAATTTGTAGTAGATTTTTAAAAAAAGTGGGATTAAATAGGTACCTATTTATGACCCAAAAAATAAAGGCAAACAATTTATTAAATCGTTCCCATATAATATAAGGTGGTTGACCTTTGTAAATTAATTAAAAGTACCTCCATTTTATTTTTGGGGGGAATCTAAAGAAAATTCAGTTTCCCCCAAAACTTTTTTCTTTTGTTTCCGCAAGAATATTTTTCACTTTAAAATATTAAACAAATTTTTTTCAAAAAACCCCAAAAAATAAAAAAAACAATATTTTACTTTTGGGGGCCCTATTATTTATGGTAAAAAAAACCATTTTAAATTTAAAAAAGAACAGATGGAAGAAAATGGATATTTTTTTTTTAAATTAATTTTTTTTAAAAACTGATCCTGAATCATATTCCCGCCTGTCAAAAACAACGGTTGTTCCCTTGGTTTTTCTACCCCGTGGTTCTAAAAAATGAAAATTTTTTTTTTTCCCTATTTATTTAAATAATTTAACGTTCCTTAAACTTCTTATTTAAACTTTAAGGTAAAATTTTGTTTTCTCTATATCTTGTTGAAGGCCTAAAATTATATTTTATGACTTTATTTTTTTATTTAGCTATTTACTGGATTTATTCTTCTTTTTGGAAAATGGCTATTTCACATTTTTAAATCTTATACTGCCTGTAATTTCATTCTCCTTTTGGTTTCTCTATGATCAAAAAATGCATATTTTCAGCACGTGAAAGTGGCCTATTATTTTTTCGTTTGCCAATAAAACTTACTAAATTTTTTTTTTTGGTCACTTGATATTTATATTTTTTAAAATTTTCCCCTCAAATTTTTTAAAAAGATTTATTTATTGAAATCCCAAATAATAAAAATTATGTTTATTCACCTATTTCTTAATCAACATTTATTTATTTGGGGAGCTCGCCTTTAAGGTTTTTTTTAGGGTGAAAAATTTTTAAAAAAAAATTTCAAATACATCATTTTTTTTTTCCCTTTTAAACATACCTCCTAAGCTATCAAATTATGTATAAATAACAGATCTTCTCAAAAATTTTCCCCAGGGGTTTTTTTTTAAATTCCCCAAATTGCTCATTCATTTAAATTACTAATTTATTAAATTTAAATTGGCTTCGATCCCCACAATCACTATTTTTAAAAAGGCGGCGCGTATGGGAAAAATGAAAAAAAAATCCCCATCCGAATTTACAGGTTAAATAACTGATTCGTTTAGGGTTAAATGTGATCTAAAAGAGTTTTTTTTGAGATATTTTGCAATAATGAAAAAGGGAACTTGCCTATGGGTTCTTCCCAATGGCTGTCAAAAAAAAAGACTTAGGAAACCCAAAAATCTTGTGTTGAGTTGGTCGGGGAAAAACCAATAAGTTCTTAAAAGCAAAAAAATTTTTTCCTCTTATCAATTTTAAAAGCCCTTTTTTTCCCTTTTTTTGGAAAAAAAATATTACTCGGATCCCTATCCTCTTTTGTTCAAAACTATTTACATCTTGGCGGTGGCCCCCCCAAAATACCCAAATAAAAGGCCCTTTGTACATCAAAATAGTTTAAAAAATTTATGGATGAATTTTTCACACTTTTCCGATCAACTTTTTTTGTTTTTCCTTTATATCCTTTGGTTTTTTTCCTTAGATGCTGGCCTAACGCAATACTGTCAAATTTTTTTTTAAAATTTTTTTTCTTTTCTTTTTTTTAAGGAAATAATAGTTTAACTAAAAAATAATTATATTTAAATAATTTGCATTTTAACATACAATTCCTGGATATACCCCAAAAACATTTTGATAATTTTTCATCATTTTTTTCATCCAACCCCAAACCTATTTATTCTTTAAATTCGGCGTCTTTGGCTTCTTAAAAAAAAAATTAAAAAAAATTTGGCAGCTTAAACGTTCATCCAAAAAGGAAAAATCCATTATTTTAAAAAATTTTATTTTTATTTAACAAACCAAAAACGATTATTTTTTTTTCAAATACCGGGTTTCTCGCGGGGGGGGAAAAGGGGAAATGTAAATTTTAAGTGGTTCAATTTTGGTTTTAATTATTTTGAAGAAAATTTTTTGGTTTTTAAAAAAAAAATTTTCCCGTGTAAAATTTCAGCTCTTTAAATCAGAATAAAGCTAAAAAAAGTTTGAATTCATCTTCACCCCCAAAATTTTTAAAAAAAAAAGTTTTTAACCCTTACCCGTTTTTCAATTAATCTTTTTAAATAATAACTATAAAAAAAAAAAAAAATACTATTATAAAAGGTTTTTTCAGGGAAAATTTAGAAGAGTACGGAATTTTCAGCCCTTTTTCAAAGGCCAAACCAAAAAATTTTAAATAGAACGGACGATAAAAATTTGAAACTCACCGTAATCAATAATTGCAAATTTTAAAAAAAAATGACGGAAAATCAAGACAAATTTCAAAAGAGGGGTTTGCGTATACTTTTGTGGAAAAGGGAAGGAAACATTCGAAAACTGGGGGAAATTACTGGACAAGACCACACCACAATATTTTAATTTTTTAAAAATTAAAACCCTTACAATACGAAAAAACCCAAGAATTAAAGCGGAGACAAAAAACGCAAGGGGAATTTTTTTTAGATGAGGGAAAGGGAAAAAACCGAAAAAGGTTTTTTTAAAAAATTTGCTTTTACAATCACCTTAAAACAAACCCCTTCAAAATTCCGGTACTGGAAAAAAAGAAAACCAAAATCGATTTTTAGACAAGCTCAATATCCAAAAAAAAATTAAGTTTTGGGGAAATTTTCCTCCTTTTTGGAATTTTTTTAAATTTGAAGGGAATTTCGGGAACTTTTGGAACAAATTTTCCTTTTAAAACCTTGCTCTCAAAATTTGGTATCAAATGGATGGCTCCCCCCGTACCAGGCTCTGGTACTTGCTGCCCAAAAACCCATTTAATAACGATATCTGGGCCCCCAACCCCAATTTGGCCGCCAGGTCTCCCGGGTCTTTTCCAAAGTTTTTTTTATGGGGCATTTAAAAATAAGCTTTATTCCAAAAAAAATTAAAAATTTTGACCAGCTAAGGAATCATTTCCATTAAGGCCAGAATATCGATGTACCAACTAGCCAACGTAAAAATAGTTTTATAATTTTTGGGGTTTTTTTCTGGCAGTTAATGGGGAAAGGCATTTTTAAAAATCGATATTTTCGTCATAAAAATTTTTTTAGAAATAAAATTAGATTAAAAAATTTTCCCAAAAAACCCCCCATAAAAACACATCCCCCGGTGCATTTTAAACCCCTTTTTTAAAAGAGAGACAAAAAAAAAAACCAAATTAAAAAACCCCAAAATTTTTTAAAAATTTAAAGGGGGAAAACAATATTCCTTTATTTTTTTTTTTAAAATTTTTTTGGGGGTTTTTTTTCTTTTTATTTTTATCGTTTTATTACGGGGGTTAACTTTTAAGGGCTTTTTCATAAAACACGGGTTTTTTTGGGTTAATGACTTTTATATATTTTGTCTGAACAAAAAAGGGCTATATCAGTGGTGGAGAAAAATTAGGGGGACTAACGCTTTTAAAAAAAAAAAAGGCAATATTTGCTCTTAAAAAATTAAAAAAAAATATCAGTACGTAAAAAATTTTTACTTTTTGGGGGTTGGGGTTTTACTGCAAAGTCAATAGCCGTCAAATTAAAGAAATTTTTTAATGGTCCCTATTTTGCAAAACCCTAAGCGTGTTTAAATTTTTTTTAAAACCCCCAAAAAGTTTTTTAAAGGTTTAAACCATAGTAAAATCAATCAAAAACCCAAAGAAAGTAAGTCTAAGATGACATTCCCCAACCTTTAACCTCAATTTTCCCAATTCGGGCATTTAAAAAAAATATTGATTTGGCATAAGTACTTTATGACGTTAATGCCCGGCCGGTATATTATTTGACAAATAATTAATTTTAGGGAAAAGTTAAATCAAATATCACCTAGGCGTTATTAAAAAATAACCCAAAAGTACAAATTTACCAATAAAAAAACAATAAATTATTTTATTTAAGCATTTTTAAAAAATAAAAACCCAACTTACAAATACCCCTTTAAATAAAAAAAATTTTTTTAAAGTAAAACGTACTATTTTTAAAAAAAGGAAAAATTTCCCCCAAAATTTCCATACCCCACCGCAGTTGCTGTGTTACTTGGTAATATTTTTCCCCAAAAGGGAAGCTTAGCCAATTTGGGGGTTTTTACTATCACCCAAATATCGTGTTTTTACCGAATAACTCTTCCAGCCCCCTAACCTCTTAACTCTGGAACCCTACCGCATCAGAATGAATTGTTGCCCCCCGACGTCCCCAATGCCCTTTGTTACCCCGCATCGGGTAAACCCAAATATGTACAATTTTAAAAGAAATTTTTCCCAAATATATTTTTACCTATAGGCTGAAAGTACATCGTTCTTCACGATAAAAAAAAACCCTATCAAAAAGGTGCCCCTTTAAAAGGGGGAAAAAGACACATAGTCTCGAATTAACTTTGTTCCCTTTCACTGTCATCAATAACCAAAAAGCTCTTTGTTCCCCTTTTTTATTTTTTGGAATGTCAATAAATATATGCTGCCCCCTTAACACGCACATCGGAAAACTTCTTTTTCACAAGCTCGTTTTTTCTACAAGGTCCGAATACATCTATCACTAATGCAACTTTATCTGCCAAATATTTTTAAATTCCCCTTTTTCCAAAAAGTTAAAACTTGTTCGCGAGTCAGAACCTTCACCCTTTTGGGCTGATAATTTCTCCCAAAGGCAGGAAACCCTTTAAAAAATAAATTTTCATTATTTTTATCTTCTTAAACTAATTTTTTCTTTACGTAGCATTAAAAACTTTGTCCAAAGGGAATTTAGGGGGAATATGCCTCTGACAAATCTTGAAAAAAAACCATAAAAACCCGGTTTCGTCCACGGGCCCACGCAGTTTTTCCATAGGGCCTCAAAATGGAAATATTTTTTCCCTCGTAAATCCGCCTATTTTTTTCTGGCAAAGCGCATCCCCAATTTTAACACCCTTGTACAAAAATTTGGGGAGATTTTTTTCCCTACTTTTTTTTTTTATGCCTCAATGGCAAAATTTTTTTTTATGTGTGTTTTTATTGACAAATAACACAACCATGGTTTTCCACAATTATGTTTCGAAAATTTTTTTAGGTAAATGCTAGTACTTGATTTGGGTTTAAACTAATACATTCAAAATTCATTTAAATTTTCTTTTAAAAAATATTAAGTCGGACATTAAACGTTGAAGGCCCCCGGGGGTTAAGGGGTAAAACCCCCTTTGGTGTATTTTCCCTGGGCCAAAGGCCCCCGGAAAACACCATCGGCCTCAAGCGTTATTACCCCTTAAAAATTGTTTACCTTAATAACTATAATATCCACAAATAAAACAACCGAACGAATCTTTTTGATTTTTCTTAATCAGACATGGTTTACAGTTTGGCTGAGATAATGGTTTCCATTTATGGTTCTGAAAGTCGTGCATTAAGGGCCGCTGCTGCTTTTAACGAAATAAATTCTAAAAAAAATGCATGCCAGACCACCCCTTCCTAAATTTAAGAAAAAAGGATAATTGGCAAACAGAAAAAGGGGTTTAGCATGATAAACTTGAATCGTCACAAGTGGTTTTTATGAAACTATTCATCAAAGGGACCTAAACAATTATTTTTTTCTAGAAAAAAAGGGCAAAAACAAGGTGAGAACGACACTGATCTGATCTGGGAAAATTTTTTAGGTGGTAATAACCACTCTCCTAACCTCAGTAAAAGACCTTTCTGCTTCCTCTTTAGGCGGGGGAAAATTTTCTCATCGTCCAAACCCATTGATTTGAAATAGTTAACACGTCTTCATGTGGAATCTTTCCCAATTTTGGCTAGTAATTCCGCCCGTTTGTGCTCCCGCATGGAGTTCGTTCAAATTGGGGGGGCGGGACAATCGCAAAAATATGGTTTCAGGGCTAAATTTTTTTGTTCACAGCCTTTTAACGCCAGTTTTTTTTGTCCCTTTAGACCCCAATTAAACCCCATTTTGATTTTGGAAAATAAGGGTTTTTCCGGCGGTGTAATTTTTTCCCAAAATGCAGTTTGTGGTTCATCCCCTTTTCTTTTTAAAATCTTGGGGTATTCTTTTAATGATTTTTAAAATTTTAAATAAGTCATGCCCCTTTATTCCCGGTTAGGTTGGGCCCCATTATTTAAGAATTTATCTGGCATGATGACTTTTAGTCGTCCCAAATTTAAAGCGTGGTCTCTTCAGGGCTAAAATCTTGCCTCTATCTGTATAAATACAGATCCTATTTGGTTTGGGGATGTTTTTTTTGGGCTTTTTTTTAAAACCGCTTCGGGTTAAATGGGCCCGTTTAGTTCCGGGTTTTTAAGGGGAAGTTTTTGGGGGTTTTCCCCCCGTGTTCCCCCCTTGGTCTTAGAGCCTCAGTTACAGGCTAATTTTTTTTAGACTCGCCCTTTTTTTATTTTTTTAAAATTTTTGGGGGTTTTTAAAACGAAACCCTTTCTGAATTTAGTCCGCTTTGTTTTTAGAATTGTAATTTCCCTTTGTAACATCCCTCTCAGCGTCGTCCGTTGGCAGTGCCTACTTAAAGTATCTAGACCAACCATGCGGAGGCGTCTTAGAGTCATCAAGGCCGCTCTCCTTACAAAGATATCAAGGGGGGTGAGATTCAATATCATCCTTATGGCTCTAGTTGGTGTAGTCCCTATAGCGCCTGTGATGTTAGAAATGCTATTCTTCAAATTTGATCTAGCTTATGTTTTGTCGTAATCTGTTCTGTTTTGGACCACCACACTATGGAACCGTATGTTACCATGGGTCTTATTAGGGCCATGTAGATCCAATGGGCTACTTTGGAAGAGAATCCCCAAGTCTTCCCTATGGTTGTGCGGCATTGATTAAATGCAATATATGCTTTCTTTATTCTGTTCTCCAAGTGAGAATTTCTTGTTAGCTAATTGTCGAAGGTAATACCAAGGTATTTGGCCTCTGTTGAGAAGCTTAGTTTAGTATTGAAAAGAACGGGTGCTGTTATGTTCCCTAATTTCTTTTTCTTTGTAAATAGAACCATTTAGATTTACAGATAGAGCGTGTACAACGCACCACTGTTCTAACTTCTTTAGAGCATGTTGCATTCTATCGCAGATTACATTCAGGAATTTGCCTGTTTAGCAAAATTACCACGTCATCCGCGTATTCTATCGTATATAGGTTTCTGTTGTTGAGGCGTCGCAAAAGGCTGTCTAGAACCATGTTGCATAGTAAGGGTGAGAGTACTCCTCTCTGCGGACAGCCTTTTGTTACCTTGCTGACCTTAGCATCGTCAGCCTTTATTTCTATTTCTCGTTTAGAGAGCATATTTATTATCCATCCAACGGCCCTAATTGAAGAATTTAATTTTGAAAAAGGGTTAGAAATATTCTGATATTTCCAGCTTTTTAAACAATATTTGTTTTGCGACGACCTTTTTTTTTAAATTTGGTTTCCCATAAAAAATAAAGCTGTAAATACGGGAAATAACGAAAACCGCATTTGTTTAAGAAAACCCACGGAACTCAAAAAAAATAAATGTCTTGGGGGGGCTACCCTTTTGGACCCCCCTTTAACGGGTGCCAGTCTTATGCATTATTATAGTTGTTTGTCCATTTCAGAGTTCTAAACTGTGGAGCTACTGCCGGAGAGGTTTTTTTTCTTCCCCAAAGTTTTCCCAAATATTTAAGTTCTTTGAACTATCTTTTACCACACTTAAGACACTTACGGTACCTTAGTACTTAGGTTTTATGAGCTACCGTGGAATGCTCCAAATAAAAAAATACTTTAAACTTAATTGAGTGAAAAATGTAGGTATATTTTTTTAAATTGTTTTGTTTTGTATAGTAAAATATGGGCTTTTATTATTAATTATTATTATTAATAATAACAAATTCATGTATTATTTTGTCCATGATACCATTAAAGAAAATTTTAGAGTAATACTACCTTATATTATTATGATCCAACAAATGCCTGATGATAAAGTAAAAATCAGATTGTTCTGACATTTACTGAAAATTAACGTGCGCTTCACCCTAAAATATAGCGGGCGATCCCCCGTTATGCGACTCAGCGTGTATAACCGATTCCAGACGGATTTGAAGTAAATCCCCTTATCGATGTACTTCGAGTTTGAAATTCTGGATCAGCAGGAAAATGTAGAAGTCATTTTTATTTATTATAAATGGTGTCGAAAATATCCCAAAAATTTTGTTACAATATGTTTATACAGTGTAAGTCTCTAGCTTGAAATAAATTGATTTAATCAGAAACAAGCAATTTTTTGAAGAAACGCTCCGACGCATGTCAACTAGCATATAACTACCCAAATTTTTTTTGTTTTGTCGTTTCCAAAATAATAAATAAAAAAAAATTTGTATAGAAAATAAACCATATTACATTCACATTGCTAATGTTTTTTCAATACATGCTGAAATTTTAGGGTAAAAGATTTTCGATCCTCGCAAATCGATCCCGTATGTCCAAATTTCTGAATTCCAAATATTTTTTTAAAACTTCTTTATGATAGACCCTGTATATTTTAGAGTCACACTTGACAAAGTAAAATGTCATTTCAAACACAAAAGGTCCAATGAAAGTTTTTGGTGTCAGCTTTCTTAACCATCGTAACAGAGTGACATCTGTTTAATTTGACATCTGTCATCATTTAGGATGCCGATATCAAAATTTTATAGACCTTTTTGTTGTTTTATTATTTACTTTTTTTTGTTATCCCCATTTCATTCCTAATCTTCTCGACTGTCCAATAAGTCGTCATGACAACTTATTTCAATAACAATTAAACACCTAATGTTTTTAAATTTTGACATATTTTTAAAATTGTCTCGCATTGTCAAACGACTAATCATACATAATAAAAAATATTTAACGGTACTTTAATATATTGATAGAAGCAAGGCTGTCAGGTGTAAGGTTATTATATTTTTGACATCTATACACCACCAGAAACAATTTCTGTGTTCCTATATGACACTAAACAAAATCTTACGCTATCAAACTGAAATCAGCCAAAGAGGCAATAAATCAGTTGTTGCCAACGAAATCAAAGAAAATTTACAAGAAGTTTTTTGAATATAAAAACTGGTGCGCCAGTCGCAATATTGTAAAAATTACGGAAGAAAAGGTGCTTCTGGCCTACTTCTTGAAGAAATAGACCAAGTTAAAAGCTTCCTCGCTGTGGAGCCAGCATGCAATGCTAAAAGCAACAATAATCAAAGAAACTAACGTTAACATTGACCAGCAGAAAATTGAATTTTCAAAGAGGCAAAATGATGGCTATAAACCAAAAAAATCAAAGGTTCTGGATTTGGATCAAGTAAAAGAATTTTTAGTAACAGCACCAAATAAAAAATTTGTGGCACACAAGGTAAATTTACTTAATTTTTTTTAATATTTTTTTTTCCCTTGTTGTCCCAGCTGCTGTCTATAGACTTTTTACTTGTTTTGTTACGGGGGCGCTTATTTTTGGGTTTTTTGTGTCAGGGGCTGTCGGGCAAGAAGGCTATGTAAATTGAAATTGCGATACGTTAGGATCATGGCGACTTTTTTTGGTAAACGTTCGAAAACCCAAAAAAGACAAAAGATCGGTTGTTTCGATAAAAAGGGCAAATGAAAAACCCCAGATGTGTGGGACTAATAAAAGGGTTCTTTTAAAAGAAAAAACCTTCCAACCAGATTTTTCAAGTATCCCCGTCTGAAGTTGAGTGCCCTCTTTTTCTTTTAAGAGCCCACAAAAACAAACACCCTTTGTTAAAGCATTGTACAGCATCAAAAAAAGTTGGATAGTCATCCACCTGATATTAACTTAAGTCATTGTAAAATTTCTGTTAAGTCAATATTATAAAAATTTGCATCCTAAACCAAATTTACCTTTTTAAATTTTAATACACTTATTTGAAAGGGGTTTAAAATTTTTTTAAAACCCTAGGGAATATTTTTTTTAATCCCCCAGGGATAAAAGTGCCCCTTTTGTCCCTACCCATTTTAAACCAAAGTGCATAATAACTATTTATTTTCTTTTCCCCCAAATAATAATAATTTTATACTATAACAACTAAGTTGATTTAATGACCCGTTTACTCAAAAACCCACAAATTTTGTAGACTTATTTTCTATCTAACGATGTTGTATTTCCCCAAAAAGATTTTTTTAAAAAATTTTAAGCTGCTTAAAACTTGGGGGTACAAACCGGGTTTTATAAAAATAAAAAATTGGTACCCAACCTAAATACTACCGATATGATGTTTGGCTATTATAAAAAATCTTGATTTTGAAAGAGGGTCATTATAAGTAGTACCGCAAAAAAATTTTTGGGTTTTATGTAGGCCTAATTGGGCCCAAGTATCTTACAATAAAGTTTTATGTATACGTGACCCAGCAGACCTTTTTGATGGGTATACCAAGAGATATGTTTATACAGGGTGTTTACAAGCTTTATATATTTTTAGGAAAGTTATTAATTAAAATCTTTACCGGGGAC
>JAHBCN010014302.1:0-23002 GCA_019359885.1 Listronotus oregonensis
TATATGAAAGTGGAAAACTATCGAATAATTTTATGGTAAACAAAATATTTTATTTTGTTTTTTTAATACCTGTAAAAAAAGGTTTAGTTTTTTTTAAAAACATAATTTTCTGTATCATTTATTGTTTTTAAAAATAGTAAAAAAAAAAAGATACCCTTTTTTATTTTAGTTTTAACCAATCTATTTTTATAACGGGGAAAGCTTAAAGGAAATTGTTTAAATTTTATTTTATTAGAAATTTATGACCAAAAATTCCCTTTTTTTTTTTAAAAACATTTTAAATATTTTATTACGTTTAGCTTAACTTTACGGTTTTTTTTTTTAAATTTTTTAGGCTATCATTCGTCACAATATTGGCCCTCCTTTAGGTAAATACATTTAATTTAAAATTTAAAAAAAAATTTTTAATTTTTAAAATTTTATTTTTAAAAAAAAATTGTAAATTATATTGTTATGTGATTTTTTATTAAAGTAATTTTTTTTTATTTTGGGTAAGCGAATCGGTTCTTAACTTTAAGTGTCTTTTCTGTACCAAAAGTTACTCGCTCTTAAAAAAAAAAAAAAAGAATATGCCCCTTTTTCTAATTTGTTAATCAATCTAGCTCTTTATGATAACCATGCTTAACTAATATTGTAACAATTTTATTTTATTTATTAAATTTAAAATTTTGGGGCTTTTCGAACGTTAAAACATCTTACGTTTTTAGCTTCTTCTAAAACATGTTCTTCTATTTTTCTTCCCCTTTCGTCTAATAGTAAACTATTTTATATCGTTACTGCATCTTTTTAAGTTATTTAAAAGGTTTTTAAAATTTTTACCATTCATTATTTTGAAAAATATATAAATGTTTTTTTTGTAAATTTTTAATAAAGTGATTTTTTTTTTTTTGGAAACATATCTGCCACTGCAAACATTCCTGTATACTGCCGTAAAATAATTGGGTTTACAAACAATATAATTTAAATTTAATTTAAAACAGTCAGACATTACTTTTATAATAAACTAATAAGGAACTTTTGCCGAAATTGTGACTCTGTACATTTAAGATTTTGTATCTGGTTTTTTAAATTGGTTAAAACAAAAAAAAAAAAATCGTCCTTTTTTCCCAAATTGGTTAAAAAGGGTTGGATAATTTTAAAAAACCCTTTGGGGATTATAACAACCTTATGAAATAATAAAACCCGACCCATTAACGATATTCTATTCATATTTCGTTAAAAAAAGTTGACGATCTTTTTTTTTCCTGTGATATTCAAAAAATTTAACGGCATTATTTAAAACTTTTTTTAAAATTTAACCCACAAAAAAGTTTTAACTGAAACACTTCGGGCATGTGGTTTTTTTTATGATATCCCCAAGCCTTTAGATGAAGGAAGGAAAACCTTACCAGAATAAAGGGGGGGCAGAAAAACGACACAAGTTGAAATTAAAATAAATAGATGGAAAGTCTAGGATTTTAATTGGGGCATGTTTAATATTGTTGTGGCGAATTTTATTACAAAATATACTTTTGGTAACTCGACAGATATGTAAAAAGGGACCGGTTTGATCCAAGTTCCAGGGTATAGATATGAGCTTAAATACGGACAAAAAAAATTGCTCTACCAATTTAAATAAACCAAAAAATCACTGACTTTTTTAAAAAACTAATTAACTTATCAAATTTCTTTGAAACGTCACCCCTTTTTTAAATACAAAAAAACCTTTTAAAAATCTTTTTATAGTGGGTATGAATTGTTTTAAAAAAAAGAATGATAATTTCTAATTGGGTTGCGTTTTCTAAAATTTTGTAGTATTTAAAAAAAAATTTTAAAAAATTTGTAGCTTGTTAGTAAAAATATTTTGAAGGGCAATTTTGGGGAAATAAGACAGGGAAAACAAAAAAAAAAAAAAAAATTTTTTTTAAATTTTTGTTTGTTATTGAAATTTTTGTTAAAATTTAAAAATAAAAAAAATTTTAACCCAAAAATTTTTTAAATAGAATTCTAAATAACAATTGGTTTTTTTTTTTTAAAGTTAGGGTTTTAAAATTATTTAAATTAACGTATTTATAACCCATAGTATTACCTTTTTTTAATAATATGATTTTTTTTTTTTATATTTTTTTTTAAATATTCTTTATAAATACTGAAAATTTTGTATTAATTATTTTTTTAAAAAATTTTTTTATATATATATATATATATATATATATATATATATATATATATATATATATATATATATATATATATATATATATATATATATATATATATATTTATATATATATATATATATATATATTTTTAAATATATATATATTTTATATATATATATATATATATATATATATATATATATATATATATATATATATATATATATATATATATATATATATATATATATATATATATATATATTTTGACTTTATATTAGTATTAGGCTATTAATAAAAACATTTTTTAACTTAAAATTGAAGACCCACTGAGCACAGCTTTATATTAAAAATACTAAAAAATCTGCAGTCAATTTATTTTTTTATCCTTTCTGTTTCCCCTGTATTTTATAAAATCGATCCAATACAATTTCGGTTTTGTTTTTTTTATAACTAAGTCAAAACTTTTTATAAATGTCTTATGCAATACGAAGCAAACATCTTTTTATATTTATCCGAAAGTTCTTTTACTCTTAAATCATTATTTTTCAAAACTCCCCCTTTTTAATTTAGGTGAAACTTATTTATGTGCACGTTCCAATATACAAAGTTAATACGCATCGGTTATTGACCCAACAATAAACCATTTCTTATAGATTTCTTTTCCGACAAAAGACCAATTTTGCCGTTGTAACAGAAGCTCTCTAAATTACAATTTTGAGGTCGATGACTTCCCGGAGACAAAATTGAGTTTTCTTAAGTAAGAAAAGCCAGTGGAAAAGACCATCTGTACTGGCACATATTAAATTTGTTGACTCTTAAATTGTAAAATATTGCTTTTTAATAAGATAGGAACAAAAAATTACAAAGAAAATTAATTATAGTTTTAAATAATGGGTTTAGGTATGCATTAAAGTATTTTTTTACTTTTCTGATGATGAGTGAATCTTTTTATTACGAAAAGCTTCTTTATCATTAAATTTTATGGTGTTTTTTTAAGTAAATTATATTAACAATTAAAGGGTTTTCTTAAAAGAGCTACTCTTGCTGCCGTTTATTTTATTTTAAACTAAAAAGTTTTTTTTTGTAAATTTGTCAAAAACACAATCAATTAGTAGTGCACTGAGTTATTATTAAAGATCTTATGTAAGTTGTTTTTTTTTTGGTCTTTAGTTAATTTACAAAAAAGATACTTTTTATAAGAGTCACTTTACGGGTTTTCGCAAGTACAAAATACAAGTTATTTTTTCGAAGATATTGTGTTAGCACATTTGCTGGAGCTGTGTACGAATTAAAAGTTTGTTTTTATAGGGTAACTATATAATGCTGTAATTAGTCTCTACACTTAAATATAATGTTGATATATCTAAACTCCTAAAAACACCAGCTGATGATTATAAATCAAAAAAAACTAAAAACTCCAATAAAGATAAAAGTTAAGAAACTGATCCTAAAAGCTTTTGATAAAAAGTCTTTAGTGATTTATGTACTTAAATTATCGATTTTTTATCTCGTAAATCAGACTTTTTTTTGGCAAAATATTTTTTTACACCTTTTCTGTAAGCGCAGTACCTGATGTACCTAGGTAGGTCAGGCAATCGGTAAATTACTTACTCATCAATCTTATCTAGACGAATATGTAAAACTGCCCGAATCAAACACTTTATGAAATAGGTATCAGGGGTTATTGGTCTAATACGGTTATAATACCCATAAATAAAGTATTACCGAAAAATAATCCAATTGCATTAAAACGATCTTTTATAAACTTTATTTTAAATATTGCAACACGTTTTAAAATAAAAAATAAATCCTTTTAGCCGTAAAATGTGCTACATGCTCAGATTTTGAAATATTTTTCCCATTTTAAATTTAGTCTCTGCTGAAAAACTTTATATGGAAAACTCCAAAGAAACTAATGCAATACATACTTGTCGTTTCCAATCTATATTTTCCGATTCGGAAAATGCATCTGGGAGTCTCATAAGGCTGAAAACTTTTGGGAATGTGGAAAAAATAAGCTTGTATAGTGGTATAATCTGTCTTTGGTATTGAGTTTACGAACGTTTTGAAGATTATAATTATTTGGTAAATTTCTTGTTCTCCATAAAAGAGTTTTCTTTTTACTTTCTCGACAATCTACCATATAGGCCATAAACAAAAAAAAAAGTTTTGTTTTTACAAAAGCCTTTTAATTTTATTGTTTTTGTCTCCTTAACATTAATATCATGCTTTATTTTAAAGATGTATTTGGCTGACTAACTGATTGTGTATATGTAGGAGTACATATGGTAAGTGTACATAGTATAATTTCTGGACAAAATAAAATCATATTAAAAAATATGAGTTATAAAATAAATCAAATTTGGTATAAAATTTTACACCAGTATTTTTTAACTAATTAAAATGGGTTTTTTTGACCGGTTACCATGGCAATGCATGTATTTTATAAAAACTGTTCCTCTCTACAGAGAAAAACCTAAGCTATGTTATTTATTAAAAAATATTTTAACGCCACTACAATCTTTAAAAAAAAATTGGCTCGCAAATCTGTTTGCTGGCGCTAATTATGCACGCCGAGCCATAAAGTGTACGTAGAATACCATATAAAGAAATAAAATTAAAACTAAATAGGGCTTCTTTCTATCACTAGTGGGAAATTTAAATGTATGTAAAATTACAGAATACAATATGATAAGTTTGTAATGTTTTACCAGCGCTACTTTCTTATTATGTAATAAACTTTAAATTATTACTACAAATTTATAAAATCTATAATAATGTACTTGTATTGCAGCCCAAAATATGTAAATAATTAATTTCTGAAAGATCGGAAGTAGTACAATATATACAAAAAATTTTGCACCTTGAGAGATATATATATATATATATATATATATTATATATATATATATATATATATATATATATATATATATATATATATATATATATATATATATATATATATATATATATATATATATATATATATATATATATATATATATATATATATATATATATATATATTTTATATATAATAAAAATTATCGACATACGTGTAGGTCTTGGCTTTTGTTAAAAAAATACAAGCTTTGGAGCAATCGTACTTAGTATGGTAAATAGTTTTTGAAAGCTTATTTATATATTATATATTAATAAGATGGCATACTTAGTATAACTGTTCCAAAATGGCTGCTTTTTTGCACTTTCTAGGTCTATTTTTTAGTCAATAAATCGCAGTCATCTTATAAAACATATCAATAAATAATCACTGCAGGTCCCTTTTTCTATGATGGGCCAATGATCTACAATGGTTTTTATCAAAAGAAATATAATCTACGCAAAATTAAGAAGGGTGGTGCGTCGCCGAGCTGAACATAGAAAATTCCATGTAAATTTTAAGGGGGTTAATTATTGGCTCCCCTATACATTTTACAGAAAAAATGTAAAATAATTTTTTGAAGAGACCAATCTGACAAACCCTCGTGCCAAGTTTTAAAAATTTTAATAAGCGAATCTTGAATTATTTAATTAAATGTAATTGCAAAATTACCAAATTTTCGGTTAAGGTAAAACCAAACAGACACCAGCCACCACCAATAAATTTGTTATAAGGCTTTGTTAAATCTGAAGGTATGTACACACCGAAAAATCAAACAAAAACAAACATTCGTTCCTGTTCACTTTCTTTGTACATGTTTTTTGTTTATTGTTCGCTTTTTCTGTCTACATAGCGCAACCAAATGTTTGTTTACTCTTGTTCAACTAGTTGGAATAGTTATGGATGACCATAAAAACAAAAATTCTCTTTGATGTACCGACGTCCACTGGAACATGTGTGAACAAGAACAAACAAACGTTTGTTCGCCGTTTTAACACTGTTACACTGAAAAAACGTTTGTTCACTGATGTTTGTTCTTGTTTGTTTTTTCGGTGTGTACATTCCTTTTGATGTACCGACGTCTACTCGAACATGTATGAACAAGAACAAACAAACATTTGTTCGCGTTTTTACTGTCTACACTAAAGAAAAATGTTTGTTCGCTGATGTTTGTTCTTGTTTGTTTTTTCGGTGTGTTCATACCTCGACGTACAGCCGAATACAAGGAATGTTTTTTTTTTCGTTTCATCAATCATACAACCATTACATTCAAAGTAAAAGACACATTAACATTATTTTTTATCAAACATTTTATTTAATGTAACAATTAAGTTTAACTAATAACAATTATTACTATCGATCATTAAAAAAATAATTTTATCATACTAGAATTTAATTAAACCAATAGCGGTATCTGAAATATTCTTAATTTATTTTACCATTGAGCCTATCTGGTCCATTTCAACCATTAAACGTATTTTCAGTAAATTCGAGTCCAAAGCCTTCGCAATAAATAATTGTAAATGTTTAACTCAGAAGATCGAAAATAGATCCAAAAAACGAGAACACCGAATTGTTAATATTTTACTAGGTGTGGAAAAATAAAGTGAAATAAAATACAATAACTTTTATAAAAATTATAGAGAATTATATAAAAACATTAATTAATCAAATGTTAAAACAACCCCTCAATAACAGCTAAACAATATCCCAACCGATCATACAATTTATTTTTAACGTTGCTAAGTTGATATTGCGAAATTTTATTACGTTCTAACGAAATAGCGTTTTGTAGCTGGTTTAGATTCTCAAATTTTACTCTTTTATAAAGGACACTTTTTAAGTGACCCCACAGAAAGAAGTCATTTGGTGAAAGATCAGTCGACCTGGCTGGCCAAAGTATCCGGTAACGTGGACCAATAATATTGCCGTTAAAAGCATTTTCCAGGTATTCTCTAACCATACGGGCATTATGGGCGGGGCAACCATCCATTTGGTACCAGATCATTTGATCTTCTCGAACAACTTCTTTCAAGGCGAGTCCAATTTAATTTTGAAATAAGTCCAAATAGGTTTCTGCTGTCAGGTTATAGTCCATAAAAAAGAGTCCAATGATATGGTGTTCGATAATTTCCACGAATACATTTGTTTTTTGGGGATATTGTGTCCGAGTATGAACAAAGCGATGTTTATTTTCTTGGCTCCAATACCGACAATTCTGAACATTTGGTTCTTTGTTGAGGGTGAATATACATTCATCGGTAAAACAAATATTTCTTAAAAAATTCCTATCGTTATTTGCTCTTTCCATCATTTCAAAACAAAATGCCATTCTTTGCTCTTCATCTCCTTCCTGGAACTTTTGATGTTTTTTAAATTTATACGAATAATATTTGTGTTTTTTCAAAGTGCGCAGTACCGTTGTATGATGTTTATTTACCTTTTGCCCAAGAACCCTCGTACAAACCATTTTTTTCCTCCACACTCAGTAGAATATTAAGATTTCTGTTCTTTCTTTTCGATATCCTGAGTTGAACATTTACAATTATTTATTACGGTACCTTTGGACTCGAACTTACTGACAATACGTTTAATAGTTAAAATGGATGGAATGGTCTTGGTGGGGAAATAAACTGAAAACATTTCAGATACTGCTTTAAAACTGTTTCCCGCATAATGCCACTTAATTATGGATACTTTTTCGTCGATTAAATAATTCATATTTTTTTCAAATACCGACTGTCACTGATTTATTGACACTTTTCGTCATGTCAAGGACAATATTTATTTTACTGGTGCCTGTTTGGTTTTACCTGAACCGAAAATTTGGTAATTTTGCAATTACATTTAATTGAATAATTCAAGATTCGCTAATTAAAATTTTTTGAAATTTAACACGAGGGGTTGTCACATTGGTCTCTTAACAGGGTGTCACAAAAGTGCGACGTCACGACGGAGCATTTTTTTTAATGAAACGCTGTGTATTTTTTGTATATTTAGGTACCTCTTGTAGTCATCTATCTTCCTCTAAAATTTTGTTAACATCTGTTTAGTAATTCCAGAGAAAAAAAAATATAAAAAAACTGTTTTGCACCATTGAATTTAAAAATGAAAAAAATTACCAATAGTGCTTGGATTAATGGAATTAAACAACAAACTTATTAAGTGGTGTAATATTAGTCGCTTAGGTCATGTTTGGTTAATTTGAACTGTACAGGATGTCCAAAATTTAGTGTCAAACTCTTTAAATTTGAAAGCATTTTATTTTTCTTATTTTAAATATAAGCCCCTGTATATTTTTAGGTCGTTAGATGCAGAATTAAAAAACAAACATTTTTCTTATTATAACCCTATCGAAATTCCTAACACATTAAAAGTTATTAGTTGAAAACTCATTTTGGCATATATTTTAATAATAATACCATTGAATAAAAATGATAGGTGGCTATGAAAAACAATTAAATGACATAAGAGTTTCCCAATAACGTTAATTACTATCCAGAAATTGGTTAAAGTTATATAGATGTTAGCCAAAAGGTATTTAAAATTAGGTTTATTTAACATTTAAAAGTTTTTGAAATTAATTTAATTTAATTAATAAATAATAATAATTTACTTGAATTTTTATAATATGTCAAAATAAGATTCTGTTAGTAAAATAAACTCCAATGTCAATAAATTGTTTTTCATAGCCAATTTTATTCAATGGTATTACTATTAAAATAGATGCCAAAATGAGTTTTCAACGAATATCTTTTAATGTGTTAGGAATTTTGATAGGGTTATAATTAAAAAAATGTGTGTTTTTAAATTCTGCATCTAACGACCCAAAAATATAAAGGGACTTATATTTAAAATGGGAAAAATAAAGTGCTTTCAAATTTAAAGAGTTTGACACTAAATTTTGGACATCCTGTACAGTTCGAATTAACCAAACATGATCTAAGCGACTGATATTACGTTACTTAATAAGTTTTATTCATTTTTATATTCAAATTACCGAACCGATGTTAACAAAATTTTAGAGAAAGATAGATGACTACAGGAGGTACCTAAATATACAAAAAAAATACACAGCGTTCCATTTAAAAAAATGCACCGTCGTGACGTCACATTTTTTTGTGACACCCTGAATAACCAAAATTATTTTCCTAAAATGCACCGTAGGTTAAAGGTATCGACTGCAAAATATGAAAATTTTACATTAAATAATAAATGAGCTACATAAGACGGGAGGTAAGCTGCAGGACCCTTATATATATATATATATATATATATATATATATATATATATATATATATATATATATATATATATATATATATATATATATATATATATATATATATATATATATATATATATATATATATATATATAACAATCAATTTAATTAATTAGCTCATGTTTTTATTTTCATGGACAATGTTGCCAAATTACACTCGGGGGATGCTGTGAATGGCTGAGATTTTATTAGGCTGCCATCGGCCGCGAAACACTGATAGAACGTGACAGCTTGGACACACGAGGTATTTAATAAATTTCTGCGGTATCTGGGGAATTCTGGAATTTAAAGAGATTGTGTAATGTGCCTAGCAGCTAAAGATGAAACTAAACAACTGGTTATTACATTTTAAAAACATGTTTTTGTTCCTAAAACAAAATTGGTTATAGTTTAAAAATAACCAAATAGTATGTTTAAATTAACAATTTGTTTTTTCAATGATTTCAAAACAGTTACAGCATAGTTTTTTTTATAAAATTTAAACTCCGCAGAACAACACGCGATGTTCGCCTACACTTAACCAATAAACCAAAAACTAAACAGCAGACTGTTAATTCTGTATTTTTTTATTAAATCCATCACGGATTCCGCGAGTTTCGAACTTGCTTCTAACTAGGTACTATCCGCGACTAGTTTCATATTTTTAAGTACTTACCAACCAATTTAAAACTAAACTGCTCAACAAAAAGATCGTACCAACTTTTTTGAATATCTAAAACAAAGTTTAAAACCGCGTTTCTTCTAATTTAAGCTAAATTGCATTTAGTTTTAGTAAGATGAATATTATCATGATGTACAAGGTGATCAATAGAGTGCTGCAAATGACAAAAAATTCGAGCGTGTCCCATTTCAGTGGTAGTTTTTTTTGGTCGTTATAATATGGGTTGTTACCAAGGTCATATTAATATCTCTAGATGTTTATGCCAGTTTTTGAATTAAGGACCTCTGGCTTGCGATACACTTCTAATCGTCAAATTTTGGTAATCAATTCTTTAAAAAGCTTTAACTGGAAAATGGTTTGACGGATTTCAACGAATGTTTCATATTCGGAAAGCTCATTTCATTTAGATTTTTTATGTCCTAAGCACTTTTCGATAGGTTATAATTTTATAAGTATACGGGGCCAACAAATACCAAAAACGTAGTTGATTTAGAAATCTTAAATAAAGGGTAAATTATTAATGGCCAAAGGGACCATATGTGTGTGTTTTGTTTTAAAAATGGCCAAGTTGAAGTTTGTGTCAATATCTGAAAACGATTAATACCGTTAATCGATTTATGATGTTTAAGTGCCTGTAAACTTATTCAGCAAAAATGCGTCGTTATTATGGCATTAGGTCTGAATGGTAGAAATTCCAACAACGTCTTAAAGTTTTAAACATTTTTAAACATAAATTAGGGTATTTGGTGTTGTACACTATGATATACGGAGTGATCAACAAAATGCTTTAAAACTTATTATGGTATCCATAATTACCGTAACATTAGGTACAGAACGGCCTTGGTTTCATTTGTCGAGTTATCTGTCTAGATTAGGAGATTTTGGATACATAATGTTAAAATAATTGGAATTATTTGCAGATTGTTTCATTTTAATTTCTTTTACCATGTAATAATTATCCTATTTTCTTTAATTCTGTAATAAATAACGAGTAAAAAACACTTATGTTGTGTACCTTATTACCAATGAACAAATAAATCTAAGTCAAGTACTTTTAATTTATTTAAATTAAACAACCAAAAAGGCTGTATTAACTTGGTTTAAATTACGAAAAATTAAAAAAAAAATAAATGGTTAATTTTCTAAACTTAAGAACAAATGTTTTTGACATTTTAAAGTTGAGGCACGACGCCAATAAATATTTCTAGGGATATTTTATTAAATTTTGTGCAACCCCTGAATAGGCAAGCCGCAACAATTTTGGTCAAGTGGTTTACGGACATTAATGAAGACCCTGTAAGAAAAGTGCATAAAATTCATAATATTTTGTTAAATGTAAAACATATTTTAACTTAACTATTTAACTATATTAAGATTGCAATAAACTGTAAATCCAGAAAATAAACCCTTTATTTCATTTGTAGCCTGTTTAAGAACAGGGTGTCTAAATGGAAACTATAAAATAAATTCACGGTAGACGAATCACAGACAAAATATCGGCGCTGCTGCTTGGAAACCAACCACAAATGTGCCCTACGGCGTTGGCAACACAGCATCCCTATTCGGGTCACGGGTGGATCGATCAACATCCCGAAGGTGCGGGGTGCCGGAAGGGGCAGCTCACAGCCGCCTGTGACCTTGTGCGTGCCGTTAGATAGTGTAGGACTTTGTGTACAATAAAACGCTTTAATAGGTTAGTTCTGTTGCTAGTCTTAAAGTTTTATAAAATTAAGTCAAAAGTTCGAAAGTATTTACCACGGTAGTAAAGTTCATTATTAACATTATTAAAAAATAGATACAGTAGAAATTTAACCGAGCCAACACCTTTTTTTCCCTTTTAGCCAAACCGGGTGAAACAAAAAATTACCAGAAAAAGTGCCGAACCATTCCCTAGTTTGCCCATCATCCGTGTGCTGTGGTTTTGGTCATTCCAAGCGCAGGATCTGGTCCAAAGTACGATGTGGATGATCCCTGCCTCGCTAGGTCATCCACTTTTTCGTTCCCTCCTATTCCCGAATGTCACGGTGCCCACAGGAGAGTTTTCCTGTTGCATCCCCTCAGGACTTTTAGTTCTTTTTGGTATTCCCATGTTAGCTTGGACGTTACCTTGGGGTTTGCTAGTGCCCCTAATGATGCCCGGGTGTCTGTTATTATGCAGATCCGCTTATTTTTTTATAAGCTCTTCTGTTGTTTTCTTTGGCACAGTGCTATAAAGCATATATTTCTGTTTAAAATACAGAACTGTGTGTTCATAGTCGAATGGAGAACTGTGGATTCCTCATTTTACTCTACACGCCGGCTCCAGTTCCCTGCTCGGTTTTAACTCCATCTGTGTACCAGATGATGTCTGCAAACCAGTTGGACAGATCGGGTTGTTGCCATTGGGTACTGGGAAATCATCTGGTACCTGGTTATGCCAAATTATTTTTTATGTGAAATTTTATTCTCAAAATGAAGCGACTTTCCGATTTAGCAAAAAAATACTTTTTAATATTGAGGAATTCTTTAAAAAAATAATACTCATCATGATGCAAAATACAATATATGACTTAGAAATTCCATCCAGAGTTTCGGACGCATTGTATAACAAACGTTTGACCCAAAAAGAAGCAGCAGTAGAAACTAAAATTGAACCTCAAATGCTTAATTGCAAGAAGACAGGAAACGGGTCACGATTTGTCATTCACTTATACATACGAAAGATGAAAAGGGTTTAGTAAAAAATGCGTCTTTAATTTTTAAATGCAATAAAACAACGAAAGATTATCATAAAAACATAAATTATGAAAATTTTAAAAACTGGTTTAAAATTGCTTAATTTCAAATTAAGTTGAACCATTCCTTTATAACAATGGACAACGCAAGGTATTACAGTCGTTTGGAAGAACAAATTCCTTAAAAATCCTAGAGCAAATGAGACTTTCGAAATGACTTTTAAATTGAGGAATAGATGTAGATCAAAATGTACTAAAGAACAAAGTATGGAAAATTGTTTGTAGAAGTAAATCGCCCAAATAAAAATATCATTTGAATAATATTGTAGATAGTGTTGGTCCTATGTTAAAGTTTAACGATTACCTTCCTACAGCAAGCAAAACAAAAATATTACGAAGAAATTAAAAAAAAAAACAAGTACTGCTTCCCCAGAAATTTTGATCACTTGAAAAACAATTATTATTAATATACCTAATAAACACTAAAAAATCTATGCTTAACATACAGAAAAAGTTATTCAAGGCCCCTTTTCACACGGAGAATGTTTTTAATATTAAGAACATAGAGACATTGGTCATGGCCATCAAGGAGGATTTATCAGTTAAGTCTAATTTCTCTGATTTGGACTTATGTTTCAAATAACTTTGTTTACTGTATTTATTTTATAATTTTTATCATTATTTTGTTTGACCCTAAATACCTAAACATTTTTTGAATTTAAAAGATTTCTTTTGTTTTTGTAAATAATTACCTAGTATAGTTCCTTTCATTACAGCTTCTAGCAGAGTTACGTGCATTCTTTTCGAGTCCATTTATAGATGCCTATAATTTCTACTCTCTTCGCTTCCTTATCTCTAGTTGACACGTGTCCACAAATAATTTTTTATTGTAAAAAAATTAAAATGTTTGAGACAAATATTTATTAACTATGTTTTTTAGTGTACATGATTAGAATAAAAAATGCGTGTCATAATGTTTTGAATTGCGAAAAAATAGAGGAGTTCGAAAATAAATGGTACGCAGGCTCTTCATGCATTATAGTCTTCTGTTGGACGCTGTTAAAAACTGTAGTTTACCTTTTTATTTAAGATATATACAAAAGGTCCGCCGTTGTTAAAAGCAGTGATATTTTTTACACTAATTGAGCAAGCTAGGTATTACAGATTAAGTTTTAGAAAAAGGACAAACTGTGCGTTTTCTGTGTATCCTACAGAGCTCAAATTTTCTTTAAAAATATAAGTTATTTAATGTTTTTAAAATATTGCATTTAGATTAAAATTAACATTTTTAATGAAAACTAACCAGAACTACTTGACAATAAAATTAAAACCGTTTCGTTTTAGGATGTTCTTTTTATATTTGTTGCTAGAAATAAATTAGTAATACAACAGAATTTTACATTATATTAAAACAAAATGGAAATACAAATATTCTAATTCTTTTACTTTTATATTATTATGTTACTTGTTAAAGCCGGTACATAGTAAAGTGTTGGTTATTTAGAGGTAAATACAATGAATAATAGAGGGGTTATAATTTTTCTTTGTTGACTCAGTCTTGTTTTTTTTAAGGGTAAAAAAATAGTTACAATGGCTCCCGCAATGTTAAAGGTCTTATTCGTTAGGTTTTTATGGTAGCAAAATACTGAGTCAATTTTTAATATTTGTTAGTTTTTGAGTATACCAGAAGCATTTAAAAAATGCACCAGTTTAAGGGTTATGATGATATATAAATAAATAATTATTCATATTATTTTTAAATGCATCACAGCCTGTATAATTACTCGGTAATTAATAAAACTTCCTAGTTTAAAAAAAAAACTTAAATATTGTAATTAAAAAAAAATAGTAGCTTGAAAATTAAAGCTTGTAGTTTAACAGTTTATATTACCAAAAAAATTAATAACTTGTGTCACCAAATAAAACTTTTAAAAAATAAAAAATGATGTTAAAAACTTAAAAGATTGCTTGAATTATACATACAACTTTTTATATTTTTTTATGTAACCTCACAATACAGCTTAAACTCTTGAACTAAAGATCTGTCTTGTAATCTGTCGTTGCCTTAGGATACATATTGCTACATCAGAGCCTTTCAATACTTACTTCTACATGGCTGAATTTATATACCTATTGGTTAGTCAAAAGTTTGAATAGTTTTAACGGGAAAAACTAGTTTTAACTATAATAATAGTATCATGTAGACCAATGGATAACCAGAGGCTAAAGAAGATATTTATATTCTGAACGAAGACCTTGGTTATTTGGAGCCGTAGAAAGAGACATTATTTGCATAGGAGTTTAACAAAATCAGTAGTTCTGTAGTATATTTTCTTACACGTAATATAAAATATTTTGGTAAACATAATAGTTTCCATTAAAAATATTACTAAGAACTTGCTGCAATACTCGTCAAAGATATTGTTATCTTAAAAATATGATACCAAATAATATCCGTAAAAAAATCATACTTTAAAACCCTTAAATATCAAATTAGTTATTTAACTGGATAAATAAACGATCTTGCAGATTGTATTTTCTTTCCATTTACCGTACGCATTTTAAAAACAGTACCAATAAAAAACTTTTAAACATGTGTTTTTATGGAAATATGGAATTGTATTTATTTATTATAATTTTCATTGTTTAAGTCATAGTCTTCCTGAACATAACTATGACTTAAATTTTTATTAAATAGGATATATAATATATATATATATATATATATATATATATATATATATATATATATATATATATATATATATATTATATATATATATATATATATATATATGATATATATATATATATATATATATATATATATATATATATATATATATATATATATATATATATATATATATATATATATATATATATATATATATATATATATATATATATATATATATATATATATATATATATATATACATACTGGGTGTTTCAAGGTTCCCCTATAAATTTTTTATTTTTTAAGATGGGAAAATGAAATTTGGCGTGTCGATATATGACCTAAAAATGCATTTAATGACTTATTTAATGGTTTCTGAAGATTTCCGGTTTCACCGGAAATGACCTCAACTTTTGAATTTTAAATGGAACACTCCGTATTTTTTTCACCTATTCGATAGAAAATGACATTCCAAATACAATGACACCCCATATGTCAACTTTTGACATTTTACTTTAAAAATATTTAATTTTTTAAAATTCAATCTAGAGTGCCATGACGTCGTTAAAACAACACATTTTGAGTCAAGGAGGCGTGAAAAAATAGTTTTAATTATCTGACGTATTTTATGTCTTTTCCAGAAAGGTAAAAAGATTCCAAAATTTTATTTTTACACATAACTCAATTTTTTCAAATGGAACGATAGTGGCTCGTTGGCATATTTAAAAAGGGCATTTTTTGTGAATAATTTGATAGGCCACACTTAATAGGTACTTTAAGTTAAATCAACTCTAAAAAAAACAAAAAATAGGCATAGTAGTTGTTACTTATAAAAGTATTAAAACATCCCGGGCCGTGGCATACGAATAAAAAACATATACATTTCGGCAATTTTGTCAGGTAGGCTTGGAAATAAACAAAAACGTTAATGGTAAACAATGCTGTTACATAGTTTAATATAATAAAATATAATATAATATAATAATTTAATAAAATAAAATATAATTAAATGCGAGTTAGTTATTTAAAGTTATTGATTGCTGTCTTTATTAATAAGGCATTTTGATTTCAATACCTATAAATATAGTAATTAATAATAATAATATAATAATTAATATTTTTACAAGCAACAACTAACATGCCTATTTTTTAGCTTTTTTAGTGTTGATTTAACACCAAATATCAAGTGTGGGGTATCAAATTATTCACAAAAAAATGCACTTTTTGAATATGCCAACGAGTTAACACCGATCCATTTGAAAAAAAATGAGTTATGTCTAGAAATAAAATTTTGAAATCTTTTTACCTTCCTGGAAGAGACATAAAATACGTCAGATAATTAAAACTATTTTTTCACGCCTTCTTGACTTAAAATTGGTTGTTTTAACGACGTTATGGCACTTTAGATTCAATTTTGAAAAATTAAATATTTTTAAAGAAAAATGTTAAAAGTTGACGTATGGGGTGTCATTGTATTTAGGATGTCTTTTTCTATCGAATAGGTAAAAAATATAGGGTGTTCCATTTAAAATTCAAAAGTTGAGGTCATTTCCGGTGAAACCGGAAATCGTCAGAAACAATTGAACACATCATTCAATGCATTTTTAGGTCACATATTGATGAGCCAAATTTCATTTTCCCACTTTAAAAAATTAAAAAGTTATAGGGGCAACCACCTGAGAAACCTGGTTATATATATATATATATATATATAAATTTATATATATATATATATATTATATATATATATATATATATATATATAATATATATATATATATATATATATAATAATATTATATATATATTTTTATATATTTATATATTATATATATATATATATATATATATATATATATATATATATATATATATATATATATATATATATATATATATATATTATATATATATTATATAAATATATATACAGGGTGTCCCAGAATATGGACTTTTGGAATCTAATAGAAAACCAAAAATGACAAGTTTCCATAAACTTTTTCGTTACCTTCCTTCTTACGGAAAATACAGGTAATAACGGACACCCCTGGAAATGTTTTTTTTAAATAACTTTAAAATACTGGGCGTAATTTAATATTTACAATATGATGGTAATAGAAGTCTTCTTAAATGAACCCATTAAACATATTTGCTTTTTAGTTTGCCAGGAACGGACTAGCTCTGACACAATGATAGCAATTTTTTTAACACCTGTATGATAAAGGGTCATCAATTATTTTGGATAGCTTTAACTTTAAACAAAAAGGTATCTTGATTTCATCGATAAAATCAACTGTTTACAAGAAATACAATATTATGGTTGGTAATTTTTTTACATCATACAGGGTGTTTTCTAATTGTACGTCAATATTTAGGAAGAATTTTGGGTCCATTTTAAAGACTTCATATGAAGTTTGTCCTAAACGTCTTAACTTTTGAGGTACAGGATGGAAAATTTTTAAAAATAAATTATTTATATTTAATATCTGTTATACCACATTAGATATTTTAATAAAATTTGGCATTTTACTATGTATAGGATTTTTAGTGTACCGCATTTTTTTTTTCTTCAAAATAGGCAGGTCAAATTCATTACGAACGCCACTGGTGGAAACAAAAAAAAAGTGGTACACTAAAAAATGCTTCTTGATACATAGACATTTATGCCAAATTCTATTAAACTATCTAAAGTGGTATTACAGATATTAATAATATATATTTTTTTTAATTTTACCACCCTGTATCTCAAAAATTAAGACGTTTAGGACATACGTTCATATGAAGTTTTCTTCTTAAAATGGACCCAAAAATTGTTTCCCTAAATATTGACGTTCACGACGTGCATTTAGAAAACACCCTATATAATGCAAAAAAAATTACCAACCATAATATTTATTTACTCGCAAACAGTTGATTTTATCGATGTCAATTAAGAGTACCTTATTTTTAGTTTAAGGTTAAAGCTATCCAAAAATTATATTGTTGAGCCTTTATCATACAGGGTGATAAAAAATTGCAATTATTGTAAGAGCTAATCCGTCCCTGGCAAACTAAATAACCAAATATGATTAATGGGTTCATTTTAAGAAGACTTATCTACAACCATCATATTAAAAAATATTAAATTACGCCCAGTATTTAAAAGTTATTTAAACAAAAACATTTCAAGGGGTGTCCGTTATTAACTGTATCTCCGTAGGGGAGTGTCAGACGAAAAAGTTTATGGAACTTGTCGTAATTTTTAGGTTTTTATTAGTTCCGAGAATTGCCCAATATTTTGGGACACCCTATTATATATATATATATATATATATATATATATATATATATATATATATATATATATATATATATATATATATATATATATATATATATAATATATAATATATATATATATATATATATATATATTATATATATATATATATATATATATATATATATATATATATATATATATATATATATATATATATATATATATATATATATATTATATATATATATATATATATATATATATATATATATATATATATATATATATATATATATATATATTAAGGGTAAAAGAGTAATGCTCACGATTCTAATGGGCGATGGGAGCTCAGAAAAGTCAAAAAGTTTATATGACATATGTGTCAAACCTGACAGATTTTTGTCCGATGTCAAAGTTCGTTTGAACTCTTAATTTTTAAAAACCTTTACAACTTTTGTCTTAATCGCTTATCAGTATACCCTTTGCTAATTAAATAATCTAACTTTTAAATGTTTATTTAACAAAAAAAAAAAAGTAGTTTTTCCCCCAAAGAACTTTAAAACAATTGGCAACAGAGCACCCAGAAGCCTTGTGGTGAAGTAAAGTCAGTTGTACATTGTGTCACCGGCCCGGCAGCGATATTTTTGTTGTTTTTAAACGAAAAAATATGCCAATATGGTAAAAAACAACCGTAGTGCACGTGACCAAAGAGTTTTGAAAACGGAATGTGGCAACCAAAAATTTATTCTTTAACAAAATAAAAAGTGCTGTTTTAAAACATAATCATATGTTTTTTTTAAAATGGATAATAAACATAATCTTGATGTAGATACAATTATTGTTTAATTACAAATAAAAACCAAACAATAGTTTATTGCTTTTTTACTTAAAATACATTTTTAATTAAATATCAAAATAAATTGCAAAAAGTTATTTTTATTATTTGTATGTAAATAAACATCTCTTTAAAAAAGTGTAAATATGCAAAACCTCGCAAAAAACGTTCGAGGTTCGACTCGCTGCGATCAAACAGGCGTGGTGTTGCCAACTTTTTTAAACTTCGAGAGGCCATATTTCAAAAACAATTAACTTTTGACCCATATGTTCTTAATTTTTTTGACTTGTTTTGAGCTCCACCCAATAAAATCGTGAGCATCATACTACTACAGGACGAAAAAACTCCCAAGGTAATCATTTACTGCTGTCGTGATTGTTTATTCTACATGTAGCAGAAGTTTCACTAGTTAAATCTACTTTTTTAAATTTATTTTATTTCTGTTTTATCCCTTAACCTAAAGCTAAATAGCTAAAACGACCGAGATTAAGCAAAACTATTTTAGTATTAATAAAACTAGTCCAATCGGATGAAACTAAACAAAACAAATTATTCAGATCATTAAAATTTAATACCAAAACAGTCATCGTAACCCCTAATCCATTTATCCTGCTAACTATATAGAAATATTTATATATAGTCTATTAGTTGCTACTATTAGTTAATTACCCCATAGTTTTGGAATAATAATTATTTAACATTTTTAAGAAAAAGTTACCAAAAACAGAGTTTTTAAGTTTGGTGTTCTAGTTATTTTAAAAATATTAAAGCTCATATTTGTTGTTTTACATGTTTAAATATTTTTTTATGTAAGTAGCATTATTGCCTTAATTGAAAGAGTTGTTATATATTAAGAATATTGTGTGTTTGTTTAAAAAGTTTAGCTCCCATTAGGGTTACTAGTTTGCTAGCTAAGGCACAAATCAAGGAATATGTTTTAAAATTGTTAAAATTTATGCGAATTGTTTTTTTAATAAATTAGTTTTTAATTATATTAATTTACTGTGGTTATTCTAATGGTATGGCGTTTCCCAACAATATTTAAAATATACTGTAAACCTATAATTCCCTACTAAAAAACAAACCTTACGTATAGCCGCTGTGTAAGTGGGGCAGGGGTCCAAAATATAATAGATACCGTTATTTATAATTAAATATGAAGAAAAATTTAATATATAGAAGTTTGATAGTAAGGAATTATTACTTCTTCCTAATGTCAGAAAAAATGGTCAAGTATACAAAACTCTGTTGTGAGCACTTACTTATAGATCAAAGACGAAAATTTTTTAATGAAATAATACATGGTTTTTATCTACAATATATAAGTAGTGAATTTATAAGCAATAAATGGGTGTATAAAACTCTTAAAATAAGCAACTTTTTTTTAAAATTTCATTTTTTTAAAATTCCAAAATAAAAAGCCATAAATTTATTTTAAAATGTGTCTAGTTCGGGCCTGGTCATAAAAATATTGTTTATTTCTTATTTACGTTTGTTTTTTTGTCTTGTTAATAACGCATCATGAATCAGTCGCTTTGCGTTTACCGGGCGAGGCGAGGGTTTATTTTAAATCATTGTTAAATCGCGAAAATGGCACAATACGAAGACAATGAATACGTGGATATGTTGCTCATTTATCGAAAGTCGTCAATCTGCGGCCGGCTCATCCTGGACCCAGGTATTTAATTAACCTCGTTCAACAGACAAGGAATACTGACGATTTGCAAGAGCATCGTGGTCGGTTAAATTCTAAAATAAAATTAGTTATTAATAATGCGATTTGCTTCCCCTTTTAGTGGGATTGTATGTTAGAAAAATGAAGATTTTAGTAAACACCTTTATTTACCATTGGCATGCGGTGCTGGGGGTTTAAAAAAGACTTAAATTTTTGGAAAAAGTATATTAGGGTTTATTTTAAACATGTATTTCTATCAGATTTAGAATGAGATCCCCAAAACTCCTTAATTCATATTTCCAAAATCTAAAAGTTATTTAGAGAAAAAAAATTTTATTTATTTTTTCATCCTTTAAAAATTCGTTTAAAACTTAAATCAAAAATTACAATATTTTAAATTTTTGTATTTTCAACATAACTACCTTCTAAAACAATACACTTTTCAACAATTCTTAGTAAACGTAGATTCACTTTTTTTTAAATTTGGGTAGTAATTTCCTGACACGCTTGCCTAATTCTAATGCAAAACTAGAGATATGGGCGTATTATGTTGCTTTGTCTAAAAAGTGCTTGTCAAAGAGATGTTTTTATTTAAAAAATTAGGATTCATAAAAAAAGTAGTTTTCAAGTTTACTTGCCTATATTAATAACCATTATAAATATATATATATATAATATATATATATATATATATATATATATATATATATATATATATATATATATATATATATATATATATATATATATATATATATATATATATATATATATATATATATATATATATATATATATATATATATATATATTTTTGTATTTATTATAATTAATTGAATAACATAGAAATAACATCTCATTTAGGTCATCCCCATTTCATGGTCATTTAGAATAAAAATATAAATATGTTATGTAACAACGATAATAACAATACACAGTGAGTCGTAAAAATAAAAACCGTTTTGTTAATTTCATCCATCCCCTAGGCGCTAAGATGCGCTACATGGCGATCCTGCCATACGGTTTACGGTTTTTCTTTAAAATTTTTTTTAAATGTTTATGTGAAATGGGGAAAAATCAACAAACACGCCGAAATTACAGATACCCGGGGTCGTTAACCAAACTTTATCGTTGAAGGAAATTGGGGATACCGCATGACGTGCGTGTTGTACATACTTATACCGTTTGGCCTAATTTTGACGTTTAAAACTGGGGGGCATATGAAGAGGCGTCAAAAGAAATTTTTCAAAAAGTATGATGCAAAGGAAACACCATGTGTAAATGGGCTGCAGTAAGAAGAGAAAAAAAAAAACGTCGTTGCAGATTGGTATTACAGTTTGCCATTTCCCAACAAAGGCCCAAACCAACCAAAAATTTTGGGCCCCCGCCTTTTTACCCTACGTTTCGCCATCCCCTGAGGAAGTCGTAAGGGGTCCCAAAATTGAACAGATAATTTCCCAACAATAATTGATGCCCCAGATTTCCAAAGACTTTTATTATCAAAAAAAAAAATTTTATATATTATATATAAAATTTTTAATCATTTCTTCCCTTTTCATTAAAAATATTAAAATGTAATTAGAAACCTCATTAATTTTAAAACTATTTAGATTCTAGTTCGTATATTATAGTATCGTATTTATCGACATAACTAACCTAACTCATTGTTTTCTTTAAATTTTCGTAATTTACAAAAAAAAAATGCTTAAAAGGGATATAATTTAAACTTTATTACTTGTTTTTTGGGGTTTTTGGGCATTTTTTTAAAAAAAAATCAATGTTTAATTGAGTTTGGTTTATTTAGTTAAACCATCATCAGAATATCTAAAAATATTTTTCTATTATTGTATTTAATTAACAT
>JAHBCN010014303.1:0-22948 GCA_019359885.1 Listronotus oregonensis
TAATATAAATTAATTATAAAATTATAAATATATATATATATATATATATATATATATATATATATATATATATATATATATATATATATATATATATATATATATATATATATATATATATATATATATATATATATATATATAAATATATATAAATAACTTTTCATTGAAAATGGTTTTATTGTTTTTCAACATATTCTCCTTTAAGATTTATACACTTTTGCATGCGTTTGAGCCACTTCTTAAAGCAGTTTTTCCATTCCAATGGAGACACCCCCAAAACATGGTTTTTGAATGCATTAACAGCTTCTTCGGCCGATGTAAATCGTTGTCCACGCAACTTATTCTTGATTGTCGGAAACAAAAAGAAGTCATTTGGTGCCAAATCAGGACTGTAGGGCGAATGGCCCATTAATTCGATTTTTTGAGCGGTCAAATAGTCGGTTGTGACACAAGATTTGTGACTGCTTGCATTGTCATGATGAAGGATGATCCGACGGCTCGCATTTGTTTTCCTGATTTCACTCAAAACTTCGGGTAAACAAATGGTGGTGTACCATTCAGAATTAACCGTTCTTTGTGTCTCTAACGGTACTGTTGCCACATGACCGGTTTTTTCTAAAAAAAGGCGACCATCTGTTTCGAAGTGCTTCGAGGCGAACAACTTTTGTTGGATTCTGCTCATCCTGGAAGACCCACACAGTCGACTGCTGCTTAGTTTCTGGCTTATATGCATAGATGACGAATCATGGATCTATCTGTTACAATCTTGTACACGTCTTTTGAAGCACCGCCATTAAATTTCTTGCACCAATCGACACGAGCATCGTTTTGAACTTATGTCAAATTGTGTGGGATCCAACGGGAACAAACTTTTTTCACAGCTAAATGATGCAAAATTTTATTTATGCTGGTGGAACTAATACCTTAAGTTGCCTCAATCTCACAGTATGTCACGTGACGATCTTGCAATATTAGTTTTTGCACAGCTTCAATGTTTTCGGGCACAACAACTGATTTTGGCCGACCTTCACGACCCTCGTCGGTAAGTGAACGGCGACCTCGATTAAATTCATTATACCAGCGCTTCACAGTGGTAAAGGATGGGGCTTCGTTACCAAAAGTGGAAGTTAGCTGATCAATGCATTGCTGTCTTGATAATCCACGTCGAAAATCGTAATAAATCATGGCACGAAAATGTTTACCATTTAATTCCATTTTTCGCTGACACACTATTTTTAACTTACTGTAAATACTAATCGCGGTCAAATATCAAAATGTTCTGAATAAAGTTATGGTAGAAAAATGTCAAGCTTTCCAGCGAAAACGTTAGATGGCGCCTGACAACACTCAGTGTTGCCAAGGCTCAAAATATAAGTAGTGACCCTTGTATATATATATATATATATATATATATATATATATATATATATATATATATATATATATATATATATATATATATATATATATATATATATTCAATATTTATATATACAGCGTGTTATGGAAAAACCATAATATATTAGAACCCTAAAATGTAAATAAATTGAATAAAAATCGTTAAAAACAGCTACTGAGATAATAAACCAAAATTATAAGCCAGGATAGCAAACCCGCTCCTGCAGCGGTACTCTGTGCCAGATAGAATTTTACACATCTGTCAGCCGCCAGCAACCCAACTCCTGACTTTGGTTAGTGATTCACATGCCGTTTTATAAAATTATGACGTCATTTCAAACGTCATAACACTATTGCCGGTTTTATCGCAGAAAAAATCGAGGGAAATCTGTAAATGTATTTTAAAACCTAATCTTGAGCCCATGGTCATTTTTGGGCTGAAAATTCGTATTTCTTTTAAATCGAAATTAAGGTTTGGAGACAAATTTCCGAAAAATAAAAACCCAAATCAAAAATTCAAATTAATATAATCGACGAAAAAATTCAAAACGAGAATAAAAAAAATAGGCTTAAACGGTTGAACTATATAAGTTGTAGAGTAATTTGGGAGGCACAGTGGTGCTTCGCCCCACTGTGCGTCGGTCGAGTACTAAATCCAGCCAAAGTAATAAAAACGAAAAAGTTACGAATTGTCTTTATTTATATACGAAATATTAATCAAAATATAATACCATTTGGTTTTAGCGATAACCAATTTTTAGTTAAATAAGCATGAAATTTATTACATAAATTAAAATGGATTGCTGCACTAATAATTTTGGAATTGTGAAAATACGCTTTTAAATAAATAAGTTCTTAAATAATTTTATGCTTTAATTAAATTAAAATTTATTTTTTAATTGAAATCAAGTTCATTTTAAAAAAGTATAGTTTGTAAACTTATCGCCTACTATTCAAAGACGGTAATTTTCCTTTTTAAATGTGTCAGTTTCTTATCCCAGCTGTTTCAATAGATCAACATTTTCTAAACAGAAAAATATCGTTGCAAAGATAAATCAACATTTTCTAAACAGAAAAATATCGTTGCAAAGATAAAACTGTATTTTTTAAGATTTCACAAAAAGGAGAAAAAATGTCTTTTTTTTCTACAAGCGTACGAAAAACTATACTTTTCCGCACTAATCTGCGGAAAAGTAAAATCTTTTAGTTTTTAAAACATAAATTACTATCTAATTATAAAATAATGCATAATTTTGCTTATAATTGTTTTATATTTTAAAAAACTGAATTTTTCTGTAATTTTGCAGTCTTTTTATAACATTTATTAAATAAAATCAAATAATCCTAATTTACCAAATGTAAGTACATATTTTTAATAACTCCAAATAAATTATATTATCAAAGAATCCATAGCAACCAACTAATTGTTTATGCATCTATAAAAAATTAATTTTCTGTCACGCATTTTTCAACCAAATTGGAAAAACATTTTCAATGGATTTTGACGACGATTTACCAGCATCGGTTATCGAAGCAGCAGAAATAGCAAGTATAGATCTCCTGCAAATTAAATCTCGTCACAGGTATGAAAAAGAATTTGTTATGTTTGAGAGCTGGTGTCAAAGTAAGGATGTGAAGTCTTTTAAAAACGAAATTTTTCTAGCCTATTTCTCTTATTTATTAAAAACATGTAAACCCAATACATTATGGTCTGGATACTCTATGCCAGTGTTTCCCAAAGGTGGTCGCGACCCCTGGGGTCGCAATGAGTACTAGGGGGTCGCCGGAAATTTCCAAAATAAGACAAAAACACTACTTTGTTAAATCATGTATTTTTATTTTAATAAAGCCGTAAATAAAAATTAACAATTAATTATCAAACGAAACATAAAAAAATAAATATTAAAAGTTCTTAAAAAGTCCTTAAAAATAAAAGAAAAAAATAAAGTCAAATATTACAATGTTAATGAGACCCATGCGCCTGTTTTTTTGAAACTAGTCTTTCAAATCTAGGCTGTGTATTTGAGACACACAATTATATCGTTTTCAAGTACGAGACGATTTCTCACTTTTGTTTTAATGGCAGTCATAGACGAGAAACTTAACTCACATAAATATGATGTTACAAATGGAACCAAACATTTTACAGCTTCATTCGCCAACTGAGGGTATTCCTGCATCTTTTTGGTCCAAAATTCGTCCGCATTCCATCACTTGATATTTCAATAAGTTGTTCTTTCATGTTTATTGGTATTTCAGCATGTTGAAAGGAATCGGCTAAAAACGGATTCAGTATCCATCTGCAACTGTCGTAACTGTTTTGAATTTCTTCGGGGAAATAATCACAGAGCTTTTGTTTTAAATTAAGCAAAGTAACTTGCATGCCTGCAAAAACTTGTTCAAAATTTGTAGCATTGTAACATACATTTTCATAATTTCCTGAATGCACTGGAATGAATCGAGCTGTTTTTGCCAAGTGAAGTTGACCATAAATCGATTTTTCTTATAAACCCCTTAATTTTATCTGTGGCTGTAATTATATTAATGTCGCGACCTTGCAAATTACTGTTCAAAATATTTAATTGTTCGAAAATATCAGCAAGGAAACCTAGTTTCAAAAGCCAAATAGGATCGGAAAATTGATTTTCATATGGGGACTTCTCATCTTTCAAATACATTAAAAGCTCTGCTCTTAAGTGAAATACTCTTTTTAAGACGTTGCCCCTTGAAAGCCACCTTACTTCGGTGTGATAAAGAAGATTTTGAAATATAGCACCCATGTCTTCTCAGATTTTTCAAAAATACGGGTCTGTAAAGCTTTCCTTTAATGGAATTTACAACTTTAATGATGGTTTTCATAACACAGTCCAATTCAGGAGGTAAAGCTTTTGACGCCAGAGCTTCTCGTGTAAAAACAATGTCTCCATGTGGCATTAGGCATTATTTCTTGTAATCTGACGACAAGACCAGATTGATGTCCTGTCATAGCTTTAGCGCCATCCGTGCTGCAATACATTTTCCCCAGTCAATAACATATTTACTTGTGCGTTTCACAAAACTGTCGAATAAACATTTTCCAGTGGTATTGGTCTCCAATGGGGAACAAAATAAAATATCTTCTTGAATGCCATTATTTGTATCATATCTTACAAACGTAATAAATTGGGCACAGTTAGATATATCCGTGGATTCGTCCATTTGAAGAGAGAAGTACGTGCATTTATTAAGATTTTCCACAACTTGCGCTTGAATATCTTCTGCCATATCACTAATTCTTCTTTGGATAGTATTATTTGACAGAGGTATTGTTTTTAACTTTGCAGCCTCTTTTCACCGATCATTATATGTACCATTTCAACAGCTGCTGGCAAAATCAGATTTTCAGCAATTGTGTGCGGATTACTAGTTTTGGCAGCGCGATAAGCAACTTTATAACTTGCTAATAATGCTTTTTCGTTAGTAGTGGTTGCCAATTGAAAAGTATCTTGCTGTTTGTGAAGGACGTTCAGCTTTCTTTCAAAGAATTTACGGGTTTGTCTTTTTTTTCTGGATGTTTGCTATTTAAATGTCAAAGTAACTTTGATGGCTTCATGCTTTCGTTTGACAATACTTCTCCACAAATAACACATTGTGGTTTATTGGAAATAATGGTAAAACCATATTTAAGATAATCATCACTGTAAAGTCTGTTTTTCTTTTATTACTGCCACTTTCAGACGTAGATGGTTCTGCACTTCTTTTAAAAACTTATCCATAATTTGTAATTTATCGTAGACGTAAATACGTAAACGGGAATACGTAAGTCGGAAAATATTTACTCATTACTTAATACCGCTGCATTCGCCACAACGCGCTGTTTCGAACTGAGGTCTCATTGCACATCGCCGCTTATATAAAGCCGAAACGAGGCTACGAGAACGTTCAGAGTGCCATCTACTAGCGAAGTAAGGAGTAGAGCCTTCGCGAATATCATGGAAAAGTATTGCGATGTGACACAAACAAAGATGTCGCGGTGTACAATGTGCAGTCGACTTTTTATTATTTATTTTTATTGTAAATGCTAGTCTGGCAGAAGTACTACTAGTTTACTAGTGGAACAGATCGCAATTATTAAAATAATTGTTGAATTTTTTAAATGTATTTAGTTTAAACTTAAACAGTAAAGTAAAATAAAATTTGAGAAACCATCAGTTGTAAATTAGGCACGCTATTTTTGTCGCTATTTTGATTTGGGTGATGAGTAGGGGGCCGTGAACAATTTTTTTAACAAAAAGGGGTCGCGCTTTAGATAAGTTTGGGAAACACTGCTCTATGCTAAACAACAAAGAACATATATTTAACCAAGTTTTTCAAAGTGACGGTCTACCTTAAGAAACAAAGCGTTGGTTTTAGACCCAAAAAGGCTAAAGTCTTTTTAAAAGAAGAAATATCGAAATTCATGGATGAAGTGCCAGATGATACTTATTTACATATAAAAATGGCTACGACTTTTGGCTTAGCGGGTGCTTGCAAAGAGGAGTTAACAAAAATATGTCTGGACTATATTGAAGACCAAGGAAATTTAGTATTGATACACATTCCAGACTCAAAAAATCACAGCTCTAGAAGCTTTGTCATTTCTGGAGATGCCTAAAATGGAAATCTATATAGAAAGTATGCCAGTTTAAAAAAGCCGACAACACCGCATAGGCGATTGTGTGTACAGTACAATGTATACGTATTAATACCCTCGTAAAAAATGTCATCCGAAATAGCGGCCTATCTCAAACTTCCTAACCCGAAATTGTATACTGGGCATAGCTTTCGCCGGTCCTCTGCTCTGCAACATTTCTCGCAAACTCTACCCGAACTTCGCTGCGCGTCGTTCGTGTAACGGCAGCCGCGTGCGAAAAAGTATCACTTTCCGCACTTGTTAGAAAAAAAAGTAGTGTAAATAAATGATCCTTGAAAATAAAATCTTCGAAACGAATCAAGTTAGCCGCAATCTGCTTTGTTCGTTGCAGATGTTTTGATAATTAAACTTTAGAATGTGCCATCAGATTTGCTCAATCTTATGTAGTTTTTTTAATACCCTGAAAATCCATCGGAAAGGCGCCCATGTATAATCATAAGTTAAAGAAACTACATCAATTAAAATAATTTTTTTATATTTAGACAAATTTATGGTCTACCCTGTATAAAACGTACCTAGTTTCTTTTTTAATATTTCTTTTCTGTAAATATACATTATAACCATAAATTACCCTAATTTAACTTTATTTAGGTCTGGACTGTAGTTATAACTTCATAATAAGACTTTTCTCTATCTTCTTTAACACGCAAAATATTTCATTTCCTTGCGCTAATAAACCATCTCGCAAAGAATAAAAATAAAAATGGTCCTAATTTAAAATAATTAGTTTTCTTACCTTTGAAAGTAAATGTAATCTTGAAACAATAATTTTTAAAGGTCCTTCAAAGCAACATAATTACCCTATAAATATAAAAACCTGGTATGGAAAAAGAAAGAAAACACACGGTTAAATCTATTGCCCCGCGTAATTATTCATTGGATTTTTGAGATACTACCTATAGACCAAGCCTTATCTGATTTTGATTTTATGTACGAGGTGGCAGACATGTTTTTGTCGGAACCTCTTTGGAACGATGTATACAGGGTGTCCGGAAATACCGTTTGAATAATTGTAAAGATAATTCTACATGTTAAATTATAAAGAAATAGTATATTTCACTACCAGTACGGAAATGACGATTTTTCCGTTCCGTGACAAACTCTCGGGAAGTCATGCAAGAACGGAAAAATCCATTTCTGGACGTGTAATGAACGATATTTTTTATTATACTTAGGTACCTGAAAACAACATAAACAAAAAACATCGCAAAAAATGATTTAAGAAAATTGCGAATATTTATTTTTATTTTTAAAACAGTAAAACAAATTAACAAAAAAAAATTACAAGCCAATGAAATCTAAGAAAATTAATTTTGGACGGAACCGTTATTATTAATAGTTATATTTATTGTACAATTCGTATTATTGTTGAAGCTCAATCCCTTTTGTATTTCTTTTTTGTTGAACTAAAGATGTTGAAGCGAAGTGTTCGTGTATGTTTTGGTTCTCTTGATTGACTGTTACAGATTTTGTAGTTTCCAAGTTACAAGGCCTAAACAACTTATGGGATACTTCAATTTTTCTTTGTATGGACTCCTCTATATATCCTTCTGCTACATTGGAAGAAAGTCATCCTCCGTGTCTTTTCAAAGTGAGCAAATCACCGCCGCTTTCTACCAACATGGTAGCCGAAGAACGCGTTAGCCCATGTCCGGAATATTCCTGGTGATTTTTTAATTTTAAGTATTTTGCAACAAGTTTTGGAATACCACTGATAGTATGGCACCTAACATGTTGAGCGTAATATCTTTGGTTTCGGTATGCAACAAATAATCTTCTACTCTCCATATTTTTAGGGCGGGGATCTGCGTATTTACGGTAAAGTGTACAGGGATTAAATTTGTAATTTTTATTGGTAATGGTAAAACTTCTTGACTCGTGAGTTTTTCCATCTCGTAAGAACACGACAAGGAAACGCCCATTATCTTCCACATCGTCTAAACTCAAACGTATTAAATCATCTCTGCGGCATGCGCCGAAGATGTCAAACACTAAAATTACTTTTGCTAGTAGATATTGTCCATCTGAAGCTTCACATAAAAATTTGGTTACTTGTTCTGATGTAAGAACCTTGTATTTCTTTGGTACATATCCTACAGCTTGTAGTTTTAAAAAAGCGATAGTTTTTGGATATTGATTGGGAGTATATTCTTTTATTGCCAAACAACTCTTTAACATGGAGAATCGACTCCATAAGGTTGATGACTTCATAGATTTGGCTTTTTCAGAAAAATAAACTAGGAGAATATTGCCACTCACAATTTTGATTCTTTTCTGAGTCCGCCATTCAGTAAAAATGTGATATTCATGTTCATATCCCAACCTGGATTTCATTGGTAAGAAATCTGCACTCACTTCTGCCGCTTGTTAAATAATATCAGGAATATCCCGATTTTCTTCCAAATCTGATTCATTTTTTGAAAATGACATAAATTTCACTAATAGAAAATAAAATATGTCATTAATAAATAAATCGTTGTAATGAACAGTTTCCATGGATGGATTTTTGTATAACCGCACGGAAAGAGGGATCGGGAAAAAAATTCCGTGCGCTGTTCTAAAAATGTAGTATTTTTAGGTAGGTATAATAAAAAGTTCATATCAACATAGGTCCACAAATGCGTAGTAAGGTTGCTATGGCGATTCAAAGATGGCACCGAGATATAGGGGTTCTATTTTATATCTCTGGAACCGTTTTAGATGGTCATCTGAGTTTTGGCGTATGACTTGCTTTTAAATAGTAGGCACTTTTTAGTGTTTTTACTAAATTATTATTTTAATCAGGGGCGTACCGAGAGGGGAGTCCTCGATTTAATTTGTTCACATTTTTATTAAACGCCATATCTCTGCGGTAAATAAATTTAACCTAACGTTCAAAAATAAACTTTATTTCAATATAATTGTGTTAATAACAGTGAAATTTAAAAAAATATATTGTTCTCGCCTTTTAAAAAAAGCCGGAATACTCTTTTGCTTGGGCGAGCACGCATGCACTATTTTCTTTAAAAAGTGTTTTCTTCAAAACGGCTAGCCTGACAACTTTTTAACAATAATACACTTTTATGTTATTTATACCGCGGAATCAGAATTTCTAAAGAAAGCTGCAAAAATATGACGTTTAATAAAAACGCTCTTGAAAAAATAATATTTTAGTAAACACACTAAAAAGTACCTACCATTAAAAGCAATTCATATGCCAAAACTTAGATGACTATCTAGAACGATTTCAGAAATATGAAATAAAACCTATATCTCCGTGCCATCTTCGAATCGCCATAGCGATCTTATGACGCATTTGCGGACCTTTGTTGATTTGAACTTGTTTTTATAAAACAAGTAAAATCACCCCTAGAATTATTTAAATGGTATTTCCGGACACTCTGTATAACAAGAATCGAGATATGCTTCCTCTCAGAGGTCCAGAACATTTTAGACCATCATCCAAAAGAAAAAGAAATGCACCAATCGTACGCAGTTAGCCCTTTTATATAGTGAAAATTGACTATTCCCTGTTCATTTATTGATATTTTTTACATAATTATTGCGGTTTATTGACTAGAAAATAGCCCTAGAAACTGCAAAAAATAGTCATTTTAAAACAATTAAATAAGTATGCCATATAATCGGCATATATGCGATTAAGAACATTTTAAAACGATTGTTCCAAAACTTTAATTTAAAAAGAGCCACAGTCGTGTTTGGCCCTTAGGACGACAGACAGCCAGACCTCCAAAATGCCGATAATACAGCTCCACAAAAAAAAAGTTGAAGGTCCGAAAGACTTGACCATTGGCTGTTTATGTTTTTGGAATCCCTGAATCCGAATCCGGGGCCAGTTAGACGTCATTAGGTCAGGGTTAAGGATATTTCATGGTCAAATTTGCAAAATCATTCGCAACCAAAATTGAACAGTGTATATACCCATGTTTTTGAGGTTACTAAATACGAATCCGTGGTCAGTTTAACACCATCAGATTTGGTTGTGATTTGACCTTAAAATGCCCTACACAAAAAATTGAAGGTCTGAAAGACTTAACCATAAGGTCAGCAGCCTTAAAATCATAAGAATATACTCTTCAAATTTGGCTGCGATTAATTTTGCAGATTTGATCTTAAAATGCCTTGACTCTGACCACATGGGGTCAAACTGACCCCATGTGGATTCGGATTTAGTGACCCGAAAAACGTAAAGATACCATGGTTAAGTTTTTCAGACCTTCGTGTTTTTTTATGTAGCTGTGTAGTTTTGCAGATTTGACCTTGCAGTGACCTCAAAAACATAAGTACACACTCTTCAAATTTGGTTGTGGATAATTTTGCAGATTTGACCTTTAAATGCCCTTGACCTTGACCTGATGGAGTCAAACTGAACCCGGATTCGAATTCAGCGACCCCAAAAACATAAAGACCCCTTTTTCAAGTCTTTTGGACTTTCAGTTTTTTTTGTGTGGCTGTTAATTTTTCGCCATATTTCTCTTATTATGTTTGGCTTAGATTATTTAGATAAGAAGCATTAATTGTTCCAAGATGGCTATTTTTAACTTTTTACCATTTTCTAGTCAATAAACCGCAGTCACCTCATAGTCAGTATACACTATTTAAAAGAAAATACCGGTACAACTGGTGCCTGTTTTCTTCGAGAGGCTGGAAGGCTATTTTTTAAATAGGGATAATGTGAAAAAAAAGATAAAAAACGCATTTTTTCTACTTAAATCGCTAAGAACATTGTAAGTATTGGTCGTAGAAGAAAACTGCAGTGATTAAATTTTTCTTCGAGGTTAGTTTAATACAGAAGAATGCGTTACAATGGTTGCAAAATAGCTATAACCACAAAAAATACTTAAAAACTTAGTTCCTAAGGACCTTTATATACAGCGTGTCCAGAAAAGTGTACGAAATCTCGTGGATATGAAAAAATACGTGAAAAAATACTACAGGATTATATAAACCTTTTTCGTATAGGCCTTCTCGTCGGAGATATTGACTCCCAAAGAGCCTAATTGGAATCAAGTTTTTTAGACATAATTATTAAATCACCAAGTAGATTTCAATTTTATTTCAATAAGATGTAATACCAAGTAATATTATGACTCCTTCTTTTACACCCTGTATTAATAAGAACTTCGGATAACGTTTTTTACAAGTCTTTAACTATTGACCAAAAATTAGGTACTCTCTATTCATGTCGCTATTCTTAACCATTTTTGAAAAAACGTCACTTTGTTTACACTATTGTCGGGTTAAATACCAAAAGGCGAATTTTCTCTTGACAGCTTCACAGAGCCCCTGTTGAGTCCTTTTACGAAGTTTTCAACTGAAAGCTTAACTTTTTATTGAAACTATGATCTTGATGACAGGAGAAAATTCCTCTTTTATTTAATAAACGTGGTCTTGAGGTGAATATTTTGATCTCATTTTCACTTTGCCAATAGTTGAATTTAAATTACACGCCTATTGATTCATGGGTCTATAATTAGGATTTATTTTAATAAAAATTGCAAACGAGCCGCTTTAGTCAGCATATTCTTTAAGTTTAATCGTGAAGTTATTTTGTTTGATTTCACTTGTAAACTAGATATTTATTATCTGGTATATTTATTTATTTATTATAAATGGCATGTATAAATTAACTCTTTGCATGCCTTTGGTATTAAATTAAAATTATTATAATTAATAAAAGTTTTAGTTTATTTATTTTTTTATTGCTTTATTGGATTATGACCTCCTTCAATAGTAACAGTTATAACCAAAACTGGTATTGGGGATATATTTTTAATGTGTGTACAAGTATATACAGTATTATAATATTGTAATAAATTATCATATGTGAATATATTGCAGTTCTAATAATACTATATACACAGGTGTCGAATTGACAATTTAAGATATCTACGTGTATAGTCGGAAGGTATAGGGTTAGTACTAAGGGTTTAGCGAATGTATACTGTCCCACAATAAAAAAAATAGTACCAACAATTTTTGAAAAAAAAAATGAATACTAAATAAGAACATTTTCTAGAAAATCAGAAACTATTTTCAGAAAATCAATATGCTTATCGCAGAAGCAATTGATCTTACCACAGATATTTAATTACGTATAGATTAGAATCTGTAAAGTGCTCTGTTATCCTTAAATTTGTACATAACTTTAAATATGGTAAACCGTGATATACTGCCTCAAAAATTATTTAATTTGGGAATTTGGGGAAAAATTCATTGTTCGTTTGCAAGTTATTTAAAACAAAGGAAACAATATGTTAATTAAACATTAGTTCCCAAAAAAATTTACTTGTGAAATACCACAAGGTTTTATTTTGGAACCAGTATCACTATTAATATATATATATATATATATATATATATATATATATATATATATATATATATATATATATATATATATTTTTTATTTTTTTAATTAATTTTTATTATTTAATAATATTTTTCTAATTTTTTTTTTGGGTTTGATCCTTAAATTACAATGGAAAAAAAAAATTTTTTTTCCAGAAAATGTATTATTTTTTTATTGTTTGACGTTTCGGCGGAAATTCCTACCTTTTCAAATTAAAAAAAATTGTTGCGACTATTTACAATTTTAATAGGTGTGCTTGGGTCACTTGTAGGAGCGTCCTTCTTGTAACAGCGGCACATGCTGCACTTATTTTGTTACTAAGATCAGCCATATCTTCGATAGCTTCCTCATGGACAACGTCCTTTAGATGATTCCATAGATAATAATCTAGTGGTGTGAGATCCGCGGACCTCGCCGGCCACTTTATCGGTCCATTAGTACCAAATCATTTATTGGGGTATTCTCTTTTTACATGCATGGTTACAATTTCGGCGCTATGTGCAGGCGTTCCATCTTGCTGTAGCCACATACTCATTCTGGTCTAAGGGCTACTTCTTCTAACAAGTTCGGAAGCGAGCAGCATTTAAAGTGCCTTCATAAAAAATGAGTTTCAATAAGGAATTCGTTTAAGATGCGGCACCACATTGATGCCAAAAACTCGTTGATTACCTCTTTCTGTGATCCAACGAGGATGGTTTTGCAACCAAAAGCAACAGTTGTGTCTGTTTACAATTCCATTATAATTAAATCGACTTTCATCGCTCCATAAAACTTTTAAGAGAAAATTTTTATGTTGGCTGTACAAATCCGAAAATTTTGCTAAGAAATCTATTCTTCTAGCGTGATCACCTGTTTCTAATTTGTGAACTGGTTAAGTTTTGTAAGAACGAAAAGAGTTTCTATTTAGGATTCTCTACGATGAACTTACGGAAACATTGGTATTTTCTTTTATTTTTGATAGGAATTTTTGGTTATTATCAACCTGCTGAATTACAGCAGCAGTATTTTCATCATTTGTAGTCGTCCTTCTCCTATTTCTCTTAGGTTTTACGAAGCTGCCATATTCTCTTAAGTTCTTACATAAACTTGAAAAGGTTTTTGCATCGGGGACTCTTCTATGTGGATAACGCTATTCGTAAATTCTTTTCGCTTCTCTACAATTTGACCTGCATTGTCCAAACACCAGTAACATGTCTACTTTTTCCTCGTTGCTAAATTGGATTGGATGATTGCAATTTTTATTTAAACAAAAAAAAAAAGGATTTCTTATGACAACATTTGAAAATATCTTTGACGCAGCAATGGCAAGCTCTATTAATTGTTTGTAATTGCACCTGAAATAATTGTTATGGTTGCTATAGTAACTAGTATTCATGGCTTACTTGTAAAAATTATCGTGAATTACATTTTTTTTCTATTAAGAAATTTATACTATAAATCGGTATAACTAAGAAACGAGTAAAGTAAACAAGTTTGATAATATATATTTATATATATAATATATATATATATATATATATATATATATATATATATATATATATATATATATATAATATATATATATATATATATATATATATATATATATATATATATATATATATATATATATATATATATATATATATATATATATATATATATATATATTAATTACTAAAATTTAAGTATGATAATATATTTAACCAAAACTTAAAGGGGCATAATACTAGACAGTTTAAAATGCATAGTTGGTTGGGAATGAAATCAATAAATAAAATAAAATCTTTTTTTTTTGTTTATAACCGCAGTTATTTTAGTTTTAGAATGGTTTGAATTTTAATTTACATGTATTATGAGCACACAAAAAGATATTTATATAAGTACGTTCATTAAGTACAGCTTTTACCAAAGGATTTTTATATTAATCTTCTTAATATTTTTTATTTAAATTCATTAAAATTCCTGTTTAATTTGCATGGCCTAAAATAATGTACGTTTTGTAAAACTTATTGCAGCGAAATTGTTTTATTTCATTTCACTGGTACTCTAATTCCTTAATTAACCAGATTTAGTGTAAACTGGTTTGACATTAACTCTTAATTGCTGTTGGTAAAATCGACCTAGCTAGTTGCGGTTATTCATTAATTGTGTCTTCTTCTATTTGGGATATTATTATTTTAAAAGCTTTTTTTTATTCAGTTTTTTTCCGCACCAAGTTCCGACTTATAATTTAAACATGCCACTTTATCTTAGTAAAAAGAACTTTTTTTTTAATATTAGGCTTTGAAAATTAAACCAAAGTTATTTAAATTTTTTTAGAAGTCCGCAAAATAAATTAATCAATAGAAAATTTAGGTTTCGGTAATAGTCTAAGATCCAGGATTTCAAAAATATTCCCTCATCCTTTAATTGAATAAAATAATGTTTATAGGCTGATTTTAATTCTATGAATTTATGAAAACAACCTTTGCCATCATAGGTCTGCTACAAAAAAAAAAAAATATATATAATTTGGAATGAAATGTTTGGCCAAATACATTTTTTTTATATCTTCTTTATTATTAATCTTTAATAAATTTTATACAATTTTTTATATAGACAATTTAACATTATATTTTGTTTAATAGAATTTTTGGTGTCTCCTTTAGTTTTTGAGATATTTATGACTTTTTTTAAATTTAAAAATTATAATTTTTAAATTTTTTCTGCAAATTTTGACGGATTTTGGTTATAAATAAAAAAACAAACACCGGTTTTCTAAAAATAAAAAATAAAATAACGTTTCTATTACTTTTTAAATAAATAAATAAATGTTATATATAGCTTGCTGCCATTTAAATGTTTATATATGCATGCCTATTGGATCCGCCATTATAAATGTTTCAAATTTGCCTTCAGGTTTGGAATCAACAACCTCAGAAACCACCTCATACGAAAATTGGCTTAAATTCGTTTTGTAATCGTCGACCCAAAAAACCTCCCTATGCAAAATTTGGGCAAGATCAAGAAATATAATTTCTAGTCCGTTTTCTTAAATTAGAAAAAAAACTACACGTGCTAGCTTAACTCGTGGATTTCAGCAGATCCTTTTACATTAAAACGTAATTTTAATTATGTTGCATGAAATTGAAAATTGTATACAAAAAACATTTTAGTAGTATAATTTCCCATTTTTTATTCTAAAAATATTCTCCTAACTACCGTCGTGCAAAAAAATTAACCAGATAAACTGTGAAGGCTTTCGTCCATTGTCAATTTAGGTTTTTTGGGGTGGGCTGATAGTTGGTTGACTTACTTTTCCCCACAGACGTTGGATTTCGAAGTTGCTTCCTGGTTGACAGTAGTAGTTGTACTGTCAACCGGGAAGCAACTTCTGAAGTTTCCAACGCTTGTGTTGGAAAACGTCAAGAAAAACAGATTCGCGCCGGCCTAACCCCAAAACCATTGAAAAATAACCAATATTTTCATCCGCTTGTTATACAAATTCCACTCGTTCTTCGAACTCGTGGAATTATAAATAACAAGTTTTCATGAAAATTATTGGTAATTTTTGAGCACTCGTGGTATTACCCCGAAAAAAATATTTCATAAAAAGTATACGTAACTTTTTTTTGTGTGGTTGTGTAATCAGCATAATACTCAGCTTAAAAGGCAGCTTTAAAGGTAAGGTAAAACTCTTTGTTAAGCGGTAATACCAGGCTAAAAACCAGGGTAAAATACGTTTAAAACCCTTTGCTGTCGACTTTTATAAAATGAGTTGGTATAAATTACATCTGCAGGACATTAAATATTACGTTGTTAAAAGGTTAGGTTATTCCGCATTTTATCCAACTATAGACTGTCTGGTTTTATGAAAAAGGAAACAAGCAAGATCCTGTCTGAATTTTAGGTGTGTTTTTGGCTCATTTTATACCCCTTTAACTTTACTTTGCCTATCGTTAAAAAAAATCTTAACAATCTTCAAAATCAAAAGTCGCGCTGCGAAAATTGGATCCACTTTGGGGTTCGAGGTATAACGTTTTTCTCAAAAACGGTATAAGTTATCGATAATTTTTAAAAACTATATGAAAGTCAACACTTAAATCTAGGCTTCTGCTGTAATAGTTTTTAAATTTGGATTTAGTTTTTAATATTTCCTTGGAAAGTCACCAAAAAACGGTTATGTTTAGATACTATTTTTTCTTAATCGACTCTATTTCAAAAATCCGTTACAGCAGAGGCATAGAAATTTTCCCTTTCCTTTAAAATGGTGTATAATTTATGTCATTTAAGTGAAAAATAGTTACCGAAAAAAGTTATCTCCTGTAGGCTTGCAATCGGGAACAACATCGCATCGTTACACCGAATTTGGAAGAACCTAAATAAAATATTGTATTTTTAATGCGGCTGTACTAAAATTGTAGTAGTGGGAGTTTGTTAGTCTCCGCCCACCGTCTCCGCGTCCTTTCGCCCGACCCCTAAGGTGTGGCGTAAATGCACTCTTAAAGAAAAAGTCAAACCGCTTAATTATTCACAATTTTTTAAACTGCTTTAATCACGAGCGGAAAAATATATTTAAGTTTTTTCGCTCGTGCCAGGACAAGTTCCCGCCTACTACACGAATGTGTGTATATTACACGAAATGTTTCGGCTTATTTTCCCTACTATAACTTCGGTCTCGTTTTACATAAAGGTATGAGATTTGGTACCTTAATTCACTTAAGTATTCTTATTATCTATAAAAATATTGAGAAAATTAATTCAAGTAACTTCTGACATAGTTAATTTTGAAAACTTCCGATTTTACTATTGACTGACTGATCGGCTCATCAAAATTATGGGGCACTTGCCGAGAAAGAAGAAACTTGAACTTGGATATGTAAGTAGGTATTTGGACCAGGGACGGATTTAAAGGGGGCAGGATGGGCAGATGCCCGAAGCCTCCACAAAAAAGGGGCCTCCACGACATTTTTTTTTTTTAATCTTGGGACAGTCCACGAAGGCTGATGCCTAAGTACTAACGTACCGTGGGTGTCTTCAGTGTGGTGAGGGGAGTTTGTTCACACGGGACTTAAATTTTGGAGATTGGGGGAGAAGGAAAAACTTCTGCGGGCAGCAGGTTCCACAGTCTTGACACTCTAGGGATAAAGGAACGAAGAAAGCGGGAAGTTCGGGGCCTCTCTAACTGAACTGTAAAAGGATGCATAAAAGTTGCACTACGTGTTGCTCTGTTGGAGCTGCCAGAGAAGGAATAATACTGGCCAATTCCTTTTGAGCAGAAGCCGTGAAAATACCTATAGAAGAGCGACAGATCCCCTACAGCTCGACGGTGGGCAAGCAGAGAAAACCTTTCTGTGAGCGTTGGATCATTAATAAGACGAACAGCTCATTTTTGAATGGAGTCCAGAAGTAAGTGTTGTAGGGGACGCCATTTCCCAGACATGAGAACAATATTTCAAAGAGGATCTGATTTGGGATACATACAGAGTGTACAGATTGGAAGAAGAGAAATATTTTCTGGCTCAAAAAAGGAATCCAAGCTTTTTGTAGCTGCCGAAGCTATGGATGAAATGTGTTTGTGCCAGTTGAGGTTATTCTCAAAAGTAACGCCGCTAGATTAAACGACTCTGTGTTCTGCAGAACTTGGCCGCTCTATATAAGGGATGAGCATTCGCAGACTTTTTTCGCGACAGCGAACATGACTGTGTTTTTGAGGCATTAAACTGAACACGATTTTTGGCGCCCCAATCCAAGATAAGTTTGAGGTCTTGTGAAAGAGATATCTGCATTGACCTGCGCTTGTTTTCAAAATCAGAATTACATGGTGGCTTAAGAAATTGAATACTAGAGTGGAGGGTACTATCGTCAGCAAAACTATGAATGGGGTTGATTGTGGAAGAGAGAAGATCGTTAATGTGTAGAAGAAACAGCGTGGGTGCCAGCACTGAGCCCTGGGGCACCCAGCATTAATTTGGTAGAAGCTGGAGGAATGACCATCTACACTTACTGATATACGTCGATTAGAAAGGAAACTGGAAAGCCAAGAGCAAAGCTTAGGTGGAAGACCGTAGAAGGAAGTTTGTAAGAAGCCCATCATGCCAGACCTGATCGAAAGCTTGGATATGTCAAGAGCAACGATCTGGGATTCACCAAGAAACTCAAGGGACTTGTTCCAGTTGCGTGAACAAAGGAAAGAAGATCAGCTGGGATCTACTGTGACGGAATCCAAAAATTGTTTTACTAAAAAGTAAGATCTTATGTTTTTCCAGATACTTTAAGATTTGGGAATTAATAAATTTTTCCATTACCTTGCAAACAACTGAAAGAAGAGATATAGGTCTGTAGTTAGAAGGGAGACTTTTGGATCCTTTTGGGGACAGGTTGACACGTGCAGCTTTCCAACTCTCCGGGGAAATGCCCGTGTCGTAAGAGATTCGAAAGAGGCGAGTTAAGAGGGTTTGCAAGCTCGGAGAACATTTTTTTAAGACGATTGCTGGTATGCCATCCAGCCCAGACGATTTTTTAGTTTTAAAGGGAAGAAAAAGAATACGCTTGATCTGTTTGACTTTAAAAATTATATGGGAACATTTTATGAGAAACAGGGACAACTGTTGGAAGAGGAAGATTAATAGGAGGAACAAGGTAGAATTGGTAGCAAATTGTTTGGCAAATAGTTCGGCTTTTCCTTTGGAGGTAGAACAATTCCATCTTCAGAGATTAGTGGAAAAGAATTTGTGCAAAAGTTCTGACTAATATTTTTGGCAAAGGACCAAAAAGCTTTACTGCCATTTGAGCAAGAGAGAATTTTTCTTTTATTCGATTGTTAAAACGGTCTTTTGCATCTGAGATGATCTGATTATACTGATTTCTTGCTTCGATGCTAGCCTGTCGATTTTCGGGACGGGGGTTTTGAAGAAACTTTTTGTGGGCTTGAAGTTTTAAAAGTCTGGCTTTGTCACAGGATTTAGAAAACCGCGGTTTGTGATTTGAAGTTATGGGGTTCTTTTTAGTGTGGGGAATATAGGTCTCAATGCCTAGTTGAATTGTTTAGGTAATTTGTTTACATATTTCTGAAGGATTGTGAGTAGAAAAGCAGGTAGGATTCCAAGGGTAGCTGGCAAAGAAATCTCTTAGACCATCCCAGTCGGCCGAATTGTAGTGCCAGATGGTTCGTGGCGGCATGCGACATGAAACAATATTCTGCTTATTTAAAAAATTGTTTTTATTTTATGCAAATACATTTTTATATTTAAATATAGAATTTTATTTTAATCTAAACACTTACATTATATGAGTAACAAAATACAATGGTATTTAGGCTAAAATTGTAAAACACAATAGGTTTATGTTGTGGATTACTTGTGCCTTTTACTCTATTAATTTAGTTGCAAAAGCTAAACTCGAATGTTATATTACTGCGATTTTATTTTTTGATTTTTTAGGGGAACCTTATGTGTTTTTACTTCCTTTACGTATAGATACAATTTGTTAACAGTATGTTGGTAGGTGGTAGAAGAGCTTTTCCTCTCCTGAGGCATTACCACCCCACTTGTCATTTAAAGAACTCGTGAAGTATTTTGGGTCTTATAAATCCTATAGGACGTTTCGAGTTCTGGGCGGGTGAGTCAGTTTTCCTTCTTCCTCTTCTTTCTATTCCTTTTAGTTTTTCTTCTTTCTCTTCTTTCTTTTTTATCCACTATAAAAAAATTGGAAATAATAATGATGGCACACCCAAAAGTAAAGTATTCCGGAAGTAAAGTACCGAGCGAGGGGTACATTTAGGGGGCCACCATCAAAAAGTCTGATATCATTCACTAATATATGTGGGCGTAACTCCAACGTAAACTCTGTTCACCATTACCTTCAATCTTCCAAACACCACATACTATTTCTTACCGAAACCCAAATAAGTCCCAAAACATCAATCAACCACCTCTTTTTCCCAGGTTATGAACTGATTTTACCTTTTCGACCCCATGGCGGCATTTGTGCTTACGTTCGCAACGACCTGGCTTGTGCTAGGGTTTCTAACCTCGAATCGGGTAAGCCTGATATTCTTTAGCTTAAACATACTTTTAGATCTTTTACCAAATTCATCTGCTGTAGATACCGGTCCCCGTCTGACAATTCCCACACCGAGTTCTTTGATTTCCTGTCAATAAAAATCGACAATTTTATTTCCCAGTTTTAAGTGGCCGAAGTAATTGTCCTCGAGGATTTTAATATTCATAATAAGGACTGGCTAGGTTCTACAAATACTGATACACAGGGCAGGAGAGCCGAAAATTTCGCAAATCAGCCACTCGCTTACCAATTTAATTATGGAACCTACCTACTTTCCTAGGGTTCCCACCCATAATTCTAATTAAGTTACTGTAGATGGTCATTCTTCCAGCTTCTACCAAATTAATGCTGGGGTACCCTAGGGCTCAGTGCTGGCACCCATGCTGTTTCTTCTACACATTAACGATCTTCTTTCTTCCACAGTCAATCTCATTTATAGTTTTGCTGACGATAGTACCCTCCACTCTAGTATTCAATTTCTTAAGCCACCATGTAATTTTGTTTTGAAAAACAAGCGCAGGTCAATGCAGATATCTCGTTCACAAGACCTTAAACTTATCTTGGATTGAAGCGCCAAAAATCTTTTTCAGTTTAATGCCTCGAAAATACAGTCATGTTCGCTGTAGCGAGAAAAGTCTGCCAATACTTATCCGTTACATATGAGCGGCCAAGTTCTTCAGAACAAAGAATTGTTTAATCTTGTCGGCGTTACTTTTGAGAATAACCTTAACTGGCACAAGCAGAAAGTATTTCTCTTCTTCCAATCTGTATACTCTGTATGTATTCCAAACCAGACCCTCTTTAAAATATTGTTCTCATGTCTGGGGAATGGCGTCCCCTACAACACTTAGCAATCAGGACTTCGTTCAAAGAAGAGCAGTTCGTCTTATTATTGATCCCACGCTCATAGTAAAGCTTTTTTTTTTTTATCTTAAAAATATCCTAAGTACTAACGTACCGTGGGTGTCTTCAGTGTGGTGAGAGGGAGTTTGTTCACACGGGAACACACAACTTCTTGCCCACCGTCGAGCTGTAGAGTATCTGTCGCTCTTCTATAGGTATTTTCACAGCTTCTGCTCAGAGGAGGAAGTAATTCCCCCGGGCAGCTCTCAACAGAGCAACACGTAGTGCAACTTTTATATCTTTTCAATTAGAGAGGCCCTGAACTTCGCCTGTTTCACCCAAGTCCTAACCCGCCCACAGAATTTTTCCCTTTTCTCCCAACTCCAAATTTTAAATCTTTTTGAACAAATCCTTCTCACCACATTAAGACACCCACGGTAGGAAATTTTGGCATCAGCCTTCGTGGACTATCCCAAGATTAAAAAACCTGCATAATTTGCTTATTTCTCTAGAATTATAACTGAGTCCTTTTTCTATTATTTTGTTAAACAACTAATTTATCACACATTTCCTAATATTATTAAACCTATATTTTTAATTTTTTTATCTTGGAAAAGTCCACGGGAAAGGGTGATCCAACTAACACCGTGGGGTCTTCATGTGGTGAGGGGAGTTTTTCACACGGGATTAAATTTTTGGAGATTGGGAGAGAAGGAAAATCTTCCCGGGGCAGGGTTCCACGTCTTTACACTCTAATGAAGGCGAAAAGGGGAAGTTCGGGGCCTCTTTAAATGAACTGTACGTGTTGCTTGTTGGGGCTGCCAGGAAGGAATTATACTGGCCAACTCCTCTGGCAAAGGACCAGAAAGCTTTACTGCCATTTGAGCAGGTCTTTTGCTTCTGAGATAGTCTGATTATACTGATTTCTCGCTTCGATGCTAGCCTGTCGATTTTCGGGACTGGGTTTTGAAGAAACTTTTTGTGGGCTTGAATTTTTAAAAGTCTGGCTTTGTCACAGGATTTGGAAACCCCGGTTTGTGATTTGAAGTTATGGGGTTCTTTTAGTGTGGGGAATATAGGTCTCAATGCCTAGTTGAATTGTTTCTGTAATTTGTTTACATATTTCAAAGGGTCGAAAGTAGAAAAGCAGGTGGGGTCCCAAGGTAGCTGGGGAAATTTTCAACCATCCCAGTCGGCCGATTTAGGGCCAGATGGTTCGTGGAGGCATGCTTTCAGTTGCCTCAAAATGAGTGGAGTAAGATAGGTGACCAAACCTTTGGGCAGAGCGACCAAGGGGACAGTTACTGATGCTTGATAGAGTTCGGGGGTGGAAGAAGAAAGGATCTAGGGGTTAGAATTATGGGTGGGAACCCTAGGAAAGTAGGTAGGTTCCATAATTAGATTGGTAAGCGAGTTGCTGATTGCGAAATTTTCTGCTGCTCTGCCTTGTGTATCAGTTTTTGTGGATCCTAGCCAATCCTTTATTATGAACATTAAAATCACCGAGAACGATTACTTCGGCCAGTGGAAACTGGGAAATAATATTGTCGATCTTATTGAAAGAAAATCAAAAAACTCGTTGTAGGAATTGTCGGACGGGGATCGGTATATACAGCGATAAATTTGGTAGAAGATCTGAAAGAAAGTTTAAA
>JAHBCN010014304.1:0-23031 GCA_019359885.1 Listronotus oregonensis
CAATGGAGTTAGAAATTGTTAAAAGTTAACAACGGTTTAAAATGTTTAACAAAATGTCAAAATAACACTGACAATGAAGTTTTGTTAAACATTCTAAACCGTTGTTAACTTTTAACAATTGCTAAGTCCATTGCTAAATTTAACAACCCGATGATCACTCGGCCGACAGGGTGGTCCAGTATCCAATAAATATTATGGATTATGCCAACTAAAATGTTAATATCGTAACATACTTGTATATATTTTTAGAAATTATACATTTCTGACAGTTTATTAAGGTACATTTAAGTTAAAATATGTTGGTTTATTGTCCCAAATATACAGGGATATTCAGAATTAATTTTTTTTTTGGTTTGTTCGCACAAGATATTTTGTGACAAATGAAAGGTACATAGTCTAAAAATCTGCACATTCTTCTGGCAATTTTTTAACGGAGGTATAATACACTTAAGCTACCCATAACTAAAATAATTGTCGTGAACACCTACAGGGTAAAGTATCTAGGATGTTTTATTCACCATGCCTCCTTTATTTACCTATATTTTTAGGATAAATAGTTTTAAAATTGCTTGCTGCACAAAATATTAAACTTACTTATTAATAATTTATTATTGTTCATTAAATTATTTATTTATTTATATAATTATTAGCTTAAAATTTCAAAAACGCAAAATTAGCTCGCTTTCTTGACTTGGAGCATAATAAACTAGTAAAAGTAAAAATTCTGAAGATATATACACATAGATCATGAAATTAACATATTACTTGGCATAAACATGTTTATTTCTTCGATACTGGAGCAACCTTTATGTGTTGAATAGCAAATCACATTTTTTAACTCTAAACAAGTATGTTAATTATTTTTTGTTGAATTTAGCTTATAAGTTAGGCTTTTAAGGCGCTTAAATTAGTATTAAGGAACAGGGAAGCTTTACCTTCTTAGTACTTTTTTGGGCCACCCTGTAGGCCTTCACAGGAATGTTCTATGAAAAAGATGTTCCTATTAACTTAAAAACCAACATACTTTAATTTTAAAAAATCGTTTAAGAGCCAGAATCCCATGTTATGTGTGCCATATCATTTAGTTACTTTATTAGTTACCTAATTATCTCAAAAACCAGCAATTATTAACGTATAGTGTTATTTACATTTTCGATGTAGAATCAAATGAAGAGTTAAAACTTGGCCAAATATACAGATCGTTCTGTTAAAAAAATGTTCCTAACAATGAAAACTCTGTTTTTATTGTTAAGTACGACTTATCCTAAAAATATAGGTAAAGCCAGGAGATATGGTGAATGAAACCCCCTAGATACTTCACCCTGTAGATGTACACGAAAATTATTTTAGTTATAGGTAGCTTAATTTTATCATACCTCTGTTATAAAATTGCCAGAAAAATGTGCAGATTTTAAAACTATGTACCTCTTTATATGTCACAAAATATTTTTTGGGAACAAACCAAAAAAAAAATCTTTAATTTCAAATATACCTGTATATTGGAGACAATAAACCAAATTTTTTTAAGTTAAATTTAACCTAATAAACTGTCAGAAATGTATAATTTCTAAAAATATATACAAGTATATTATGATATTAACATTTTAGTTGGCATAATCCATATTATTTATTCAATACTAGACCACCCTGTGTGTGTTAAATGTTAAATCAAATTATTTTTTCTCTAAAAAAATATATAAAATATTATTTCGTTGGATTTAGACAAAATTTCGCTCTTTTTATGCGTTTATAGTGGAATTAATAAACAGTTAAGCTGCAACTACTCAGTAATTTTTTTGGGCCACCCCATAGGCCTGCACAAAAATGTCCCATTAAAAAAAAGTTCTTATTGATCTAAGAAACAACATGTTTAAATTAAAAAAGAAAAAACGTTCGAGAGCCAGAATCCCATGTTGTGTGCCATGTCCTTTAAGGTGCCAAAGTAACATATTTGGACTAAAAACTTTTGCCTAATTTATTATTAAAAAGTATGTAAAAATACTTTACATTGATTTTTAATATGCAATCTAAAATCAAAAAAATATTTACTATTAAATAATAAATTAATTATACCCGAGAAAACAGATTAAAATTTATACTTATTTTATACTAAAGTAACGCAAGCAATTATTTCTAAAGAGTTATTGCTGAAAGACGAGATTTAGTATTTATAATATATTTCGGATTTCGAATATCTTGGATTGCTGTCTAGAGAGAGATATATATCCAAATACTTTCCAAAAGGATGGGGTATACAATTTGCAAAGGCCTAAAAGAAAATCTGCTTTGCATTTCTAGGTTTTCTTAAACTGCTTACTTTGCATCGTAATTGGCTTTGTGAAATAGAAAAAACCTAAGCATGGATGCTTCTATGACGATTTCTTAGAGGATGTTTGTTAAAAGAATAACGTTACATCTATTATATTTCCTAACTTCTTGAAACGTATGTAATACTGTAGGGTTAAATCTACCACATATTTTAACAAAAGCAATAAATTAATAATAATTCTCTGACATTTTTTAAAAAAGTTTTATTTTAACAAAATGTATCATGTAATTTGAAAGAAGTAATTAAAAAAATATTCTTATTTTCCAAAAAAAAACAAAAAAACTGTTATAAGTACTGGGAATAAATTTTTGTCTTTGGAATGGCCTATAACGGGCCTTTAAAAAACAGTTTTAGGATACCAGGACTTGGAAGGAAAATTCCAGGCGTTAAAAAACTGGCTATTTGGGACAACTTATTAAAGATTTTAATGCCCGAAATTAAAAAAAGGTAAATCCAGAGCTGTCGGTAATTAAATTAAAATAATTCATTTTCAGTAATTAAAATACTTTAATTTAATAAATTTCCGGAAAAGGTAATTGTGTTTGGATTATCAATTAATCGGATGATGTAATCGTAATTGATAATTAATTTTTATGAATCCCAAGTAATTTAATTACTTAGAAAGTAATTCGATTACTTATTAAGTAATTTAATTATTTAGAAAGTAATTTAATTAACTAATATATTATTAGATTACTACGAAAATTTCAATTACTTTTATCTTATGGAAAAATTGCCGGAATTTCGGCCAGCCAGAAAGAGCATTTTGAAAAACGGCACGGCGAACGCCGCCTCCCCGCCGATTTAGTATTTTCGATTGATGCTTACCGCCACCGTTTTAATACTTTTTTGTGAAAAAAATCTGTTAATGTTTGGGGTAGGATAAAAAACAATTTTTATTTTAGAATCTTTTAATGTTAAATTGGCCAAAAAAGTAGTATAAAAAATTTATTTGTTTAGTGAATCGTGTTTACTATATGTGGTAATTTAAATAAAGTAATTGCTTAAATTTTTACTTACTTTTAATTTTAATTGATAATTAAATTACTTTTTTCAAACATGCTATTAATTATTGGTAATCGTAATTTACTACTACTTAGAAGAGTAATTGGTAATTGAATTACTTTTTAAAAGTAATTGCTACAGCCCTGAATAAATCACATATTAGCAAATGCAAGAAATATATATAAATAGCTATTTAACCAACAAGGATATTTTTAGGGCGATTAATGATCAAGGCGTTAAGGGTTAAAAGTGTTAATCGCCAATTGATGCCTAAGTTAATAATAATATTTTTTCGCGATGTTGTTATTATTTGCGGATATTAAGTTTTTTTTTAATTTTTTATTCTTTTAATGTATTTTGGTTTAATGCAACCAATTTGACATATTTTTTAATAGTTTTTATTTAAATGAAAAAGTTATAAATGTACTTAGTGTTGGTTTTGTGCATTTTTAGTTGCTTATATTATAATCGTTTATTAATGGAAAAATAAATAACTGGGACTATAAACGAATTATTTTGCACACGTTTCTAAACAAATGAAAAAAAAATGAAATTCACCATTAGCTGTAATGGATGCCCCTAACAAACAGAAGGATAGAAGTAGTGTCATTTTTTCCATACAAGTTCCAAAATACTTGTGTTTATTTGGCCACTACACGTCAAGTGCCTTAAACACGTACGGAGCGTATGTTTTATAAAATCGTTTAATTTTTAATTCTTATATTTTAATAATATTAAAGGCTAAAAACCGGCTTTTTAGACACGTGTGCCCGGAAGGAAAGCAGAAGAAAATAACATTTTTTATTAAATTAGATTTTTAATTACAACTTGTGCCATTTCAGTAAAATAAATTAATTGAAAAGAAGCCATAATTTTTTTAAAGCTTACAAATAAATTGACTTTGAGCAAGCGGTTAAATTTAAATTTTACTTTGGTTTGGAAGGTATTTAATATAAATAACAATTAATTTATCGATATACCTGACGCCTTATGGTCCATTTCGTATAACTAAATTAATAAACCAAAAAAATGATTATTTTTGATGATAATAAATTATTTTTAATAGAAAACCCTTTTATTTTGGTGATTAAATTGACGAGGGCATACCGATATCAAGTTAGAGTAGATAGTTCTAAATAAACAAAACAAAATTTTATTTTGCATTTCTTTGCATTATGACAATACCAGTTTTAATAAGTTCTCGTTGGGTTACTCGCCTGGACCTCTTCGGTCCTGGTCCCGGGGTATAGCGAACTAAGTGTGCTCAGTCATATTGACCCCCTATGAAATGGCAAATCGCCTAAAACAACAAAAAAAAAAAGAAAAAAATCCCCAAAAAAACATAAAAATCAACAACCTTATCTACGTATCAACGAGAACTCATTGAAACATGAATCCGCTACAGAACTATAGAACATATACAGGGTGATTCCTAAGTTGAGGATTTTTTTTAAATGTGTTCAATACTCGTTAAAATAAGCAACTTCTTTAAATATTTTCTTCATTTAAAGTTGTAGGTTTAAAGTTTTTTAAACCGAGAATTTCGTTTCTGTAAAATACCAATTTTGTGGTGTTAAATTCTATATTTTCTTTATATGAAAATATTAGCATACCATTTAAAAGACACACGATTTCTATAAAACAACTGTTTGTATCTGACTAAAAGAAGTGGAATGTAAATTAGATATACATCCTTATTTGCGGATAATTAAACTTAGAATAAATTTTCTCCACAATAAAATCGTAGTTACAAAAATACCGTGCATAGCAGGCCTGCTAAAATATAACATTTATATTTTAATAAATTAAATAATATGCAACAGAAAAAAGAAATAGTAATGCCCTCAATGTATAAAATACCAAAAAAATCCACAGCCTAAATATTAAAAAAATTCAGAGCTAAATTCTTGCTGTAGGTATCGAAATAAATTGATATTTTAATAATAATTTATGCATTTTTTACTCCTGTGGGAAAATTACTCGAGACTTGTCGTAAAAGGTGTTAATGGTAGCTTAGTGGCCGACATCCGAGGATAACTTTTCCCACTTCGGAGTTGGTAGTTATTTCAATTTTAAACGGCACTTTTATATTTGATGACAAAGGCACTCTAGAAGCTAGGGTGGTCTTCTTTCTTGATGTTTAAGTATGCGATGACTACTAGGTTATTAGATCTTACCAATTACGCCTACAACTATATTGTTTCTCGTCGTCTCTGTACTTGGGATTCTCTCTGTTGTTCTTTGCTGCCACCTGGTACGATTGCACTAGCGCACAAAGGTAACCCTCCCATTTTCTAATGAGTTTCCCCAGAGCAATAAAGGAAGAATTTCTCAAAACAATTAAATCTATTTACAAATATAAATAAAACAACTATTTACAATAATAAACTAAAAAAAAAAAATAGAACTGAATATAACAATGAGAACTAGATTTTAGTGTAAAATTAACTGCCGTAGGTTTTATTTATTGAGTGTAAGTTAAAACCAATTTGGAAAAGATTAGATCCCCTGGTAAATTTAGGAAATACAAGCTTTAAGAAAACAAAAATATTTAAAATCACTTACTGCTGTTGATACTTTACAAAAAAAACAAAGGATGATAAACCCTTTCCCTTAAGAAGGATACCCTTAGTGAAATTCCCTTAAATATTCAATCTATTTGTCTATTAAAAGAATTTAATTATTAAGAAAAATGTTTAAGATCAAAACCCTCTGAACAGAGAACTCACGAGTGAAACACAACACGTTATAACGAGGTTCAGACTGTAATTATCTCAAAAAATGATTTTAAAATTCCATGAAACTTATCCGCCCTTCCCTGATAGGTCCCCACTTGATTTCGCGTGGTCCCTGGCTTAGGCCCTTTTCCACCAATTAAACAGGAATATTAAACCTGTAATCCCGCCCTGTTAGCGTGGTTCCTATTTTACGCCTTATTGCACACTTTGGCCTCCTAGAACTAGAGGGCGCGAGTGGTTCTTATCGGGGTGCATTTAGCTTTTAAATCCTAATTTACGGCTTTAATGTTCAAGTCTATTTACTTTTTATATAAAATACTTTATAGTAATCTATTCTACTAATTCCTATACTATGATTAGAAAAAAAACCTATATGAAATTTATCGTAAATTTTGGATTTTTCTCTTTCTTGTTGTTTTACATGGGTAAAAAAAATCATAAGACGAAACTACTTCACAAATCAAATTAATACGCTACAAAAACAGAGTCTTCTTATATATTCTTTTGTTTTTCATAATGGTAAAATCGGTTTAATAAAAATAATGCGTCAAGCAGGGTGGTCCAACATCTGCGTGCATATTTTTCCCAAACTATAAACAACGTTGGGGGTGGTTCTGTGAATTTTATGTTTACTTAATTCCAAGATGCGATAAATTAAGGTTTTGGGTTCTTAAAATATTTACAACCGATATATTTATGAGATAAGTCCTGGGAACGTTATAAAAATATATTTCAGATTATTGTTTATCTTAGAAGCCCTTATCCCCCTATTAAGTTATATTTTCCACATTGTGCTAAAATGTTTTTTTGTGCAACGAAATAGTCTTTTTGAAAATACAGGGTGGTCAAGATATATTCCCTTACACTCCTAATATATTAAAAATAATATCTAAGTTAAAAATTTGTTATTAAATTATTGTTCTGTTGTAATTTATTTATTTATATAATTTTGTCAATAAAAAATAAAAATAATATGACTACGTTACTGACAACTGATGACAAAAAAAATATATATTTTTCATAGCCGATTTTGAGCCCCCAGGTAGCTGCGCCCTTGGCGGGCGTCCTCTCGCCACCGCCTTACTATGGCCCTTGTTTCAGACAAGCACGGCGATAGATTTCACTAGAAAATTACCCAGATGGAGAAGCGCTACAGTGGAAAATGTTAGCGGACTACTGTTGGACGCTTAAGCAGTCAGTAACAAACCGCAGGCGTGTCATATGGAGAGCACCAGTCTACTCAGGAATGTCCGGACCTGTGACAGACTGGGAATGCCCTCAGACATAATGCCTACAGCAACCAATTACAACCGACCCTACAGTGTAGTCTAGTAACAAAGGGAGGACTGGAGTCAAAAAACGACCAACCTGCTCCGGGCTGACATCTGTTGGTACACCGATGGCTCCAAAACCAAGGACGGTGTTGGAGCTGGAATATATGGACAGAAGCCGAGGGCAGAGTTTTTCTTTAGCCTGGGCACTCTCGCAACCCTATTTCAAGCGGAGGTATTTGCTATTGAGATGTGTGCCAGATCGCTGGTTGATCGACACTGCACACGTAAGACAATTAAAATATTCTCCGATAGTCAAGCAGCTCTTAAGGCTCTTGAATCCAGCCGGTGCAATTCAAAAACCGTCTGGAATTGCAAGGATGCGCTGACCAAACTGGGTCAAAACAATTAGGTTACACTACTGTGGATACCTGGGCACACCGGCCTAGAGGGTAATGAATCCGCAGACCTCCTTGCCAAAAGGGGGGCGGAGACAAAATTCAGAGGACCGAAACCGGTCATCGGTATATCTTATGGAACGGCCAAGCAGTTCATATCAGCTTGGACACAAAGAGAAAATCTTCGGTACTGGCATGGACTTCCGGGTCTCAGACACTCGAAGGCCTTCATAAGCCTACCGAACCAACAATGTACTGTCAAACTACTGGAGCAATCAAGGGTACACCTTAAAACTCTAGTGGGACTGTACACGGGACACTGCAGATTAAAATATCACATGCACAAGATCGGCCTAGCGAAAGACGCCGAATGCCGCATGTGCATGGAGGGTGATAAATCGGCAGAACACATACTGTTTTTCGTGCCCAGCAATGGCACGACTAAGATTCGCAATCCTCGGCAATGACACATTGTTGCCGGGGGAGGTGAAAGATCTCTCTCCCAAGAGGATCATAGGATCATCAGATTTATTAGGAGTCTGGACCTGGTGGGAGAAATATAAAAAGGTGTGAGTCACAATAGACCGATCGGTCGCAGTAAAAGGGTGTTATACCCACTCACTTTAAACCTACCTACCTACTGTTGGACGCTTAAACGTGAAACCGCTACTGGCGAATACAAGCGAAAAAAGCAGCTAAATTGTTTGATTTTTTTTTGATACAAAAAGTAGATTTTGTAAAAAAAAAGCTGTTTTGTTTTTTTTATTTTTAAAAAATTACTACTAGGTCGCTTTTTAATTAAGATTTTCATATTTTATATTTTTCCTTCTCTAAAAACTTGTGGGTGTAGGGAGAAACCGAGTGCATATAAGAATTTAGTACCACGCAGTAGACGCGAAAAACCCGAAAAAATTTAGAAAAGTGACAAAAAGTTTCGTAATACAGAACAGTGTAACCCTAAAAAAATATTTGCTAAAGTTGTCTAAAGACGTTTTTATCATTCCTAAAAAAAGTAGATAAAAGATTGCTATTATTTAAAGTAGAGTTACTTGATTAAATAATAAACTTGTGACTTGATATTTGGCGACGTTTAAAATGTTTAATTTACAGTTTGTACATTACCACAAAACTTTAAGTTACCTAATTCATCTTGTAATTGTTCTAAACACTTACCTAGCCTAAGAATAACTTTTACGCAATCTACCTTATGAGAACCTAATGGCCAAACTTTAATACTGTTTAATATTGCTTCAGACGTTTAACGAATTACCAAGCATTAGAAGACAAATTTGTTAAGTGATGGGGTTTCCTTAATATTGTTTTCGATGTTCCATATTTCTAAAAAATTATATTATTATTTCAATTCAGTTCCATAATAATTAACACGATCTTGGACATCCTAAAGAGTTGAAACTGGATAAATATGCATACTTTTATTTTAAATTGTTAAATACTATGTTATTTTTAATAGGTTATTTTTGCTAAGATAAAAAACTGATAATGCATCCTACTCGGGTACATTAAATTTTGGTTATTAAATTAGGTTAAAAATGTAAACCATTAATAATGTGACGGAATGCTATTTTCTTTGTGCTATTCAATTAAAACAAATTAATTTCAAAGAAACCTTTAATTTTTTAAATCTTACAAATAAATTAATGTCAAGATTACCGAAAAATATTAATATCTTAATTTAAAGTAAATACGTTCATTATTCGATAAATTCCATTTTAGTTGAATATCTACTTAATATACTAGATCAATTATATAGTTAAACGCGACACAGTATTTCATTTCGTATAATTATTGTTGTCAAAGCGACAATTTCATTTGGTTGCAATATTCCTAAATTATGTTTAATATTATTCAAGTAATTAAAATAACCATTCAAGGGCATAACGATGCGTTTAGTTTTAATAGTTTTTATTACACAAATCATATTTTATTTTGCCTTTTTCTGCATACTTATAACACAACTGTTTCATAGCGATTAATAAATGAATTACATTATCCTTTATATTATTATTGTAAGACTATATTATTCCTATTTCTGAAAAATGTGCGATTTTAACCACTCAGGAGAGCTATTTGTCCTATTAAAAATAATTTATAAATTTTATTTTTTAATGGAATAATTGCTTCCTAAAGTGATATAAATGTACAAAAACTGTATACTTTTAAAAGCAAATACTTCGTTAAAATACCGAGTCTATTTCAATTAATCATAATTTGTTGTTATTTATTTTCGTTCGTAAAATTTTTTGTCCCACCCGTGTACGTATTAAAATATACAGGGTGTCCCAGAAGTAAAGGGACACAAAGTGACATCAGATTCCTTAGGTTAAAATAATGCAATTAACGTAAACTTGCCTTATACCAAAGTTGATAATAACTAAGCTGCAGAGTGCCAAACTTTTAATTTTGTTTTCGTTTTTTCGTAATAATTTCTTAACTAAATGACATAGCGGCACAAAATTGGGGTTTTGGAAGTTCTTTGAGGCGAGAAAGTCAAGTTTGTCCATACTTTTGATGTTGGTGGTAGAAGGCGCCAGCTACGGCTACCCCACTTGTTTTAGATGGCTTAACTTTTTTCAAGCTTATTATATTGACCTGTTTATTAAGAAAAAGGTTACTATAATTCCTTTTGCGTCAAAAATTAGGTCTCTAGGAGCATCTGTTTTCGAGATAAATGCATTTTAAGGACCCCGCAATTTCCCTATAGAAAATGGTTGTCGGCCAATTGTTCAAACTTTGCATAGTAATAGTTTTCAACACTCTGATCAAAAGTATTAACGGGCACAAAACCCAAAAACCCTTCTAACCTCCCCAAAATCAGCCTTAAGGGTCACCAGGGATTTGGAGAATTTTGAGGGTGATATTGGGGGGTCAAAGGGGTTTTTGGGTTTTGTGCCCGGGGAGACTTTTGATCAGCGTGTTAAAAACTATTACAATGCAAAGTTTGAAAACAATTGGCCAACAACCATTTTCCACAGGAAAATTGCGGGATCCTTTAAAATGCATAAATCTTGAAAAAAGATGCTTCTAGAGACCTAAATGAGGTATACATTTTTGGCATAAAGGGAAATATAGTAGCTTCTTTTTTAATAAACGGGTCAATATACAAAGCTTAAAAAAGTTATGCCATTTAAAACAAGTGAGGTAGGCCGTAGCTGGCGCCCTCTACCAGCAACATCAAAAGTATGGACGAATTTAAATTTCTCACCTTAAAGAACTCTTAAATTTCCAATTTTGTACCGAAAAAACGAAAACAAAATTAAAACTTTGACACCCTGTATCTTAGTTATTATCAACTTTGGGATAAGGCAAGTTTAAGTTAATTGTATTATTTTGATCCAGGGAATCTGCTGTTGTTCTGTGTCCTATTACTTCTAGGACACCCTGTATATATTTTTATTCTTAAATAATTCTTTTAGACTGTCTTATCATATTTAAAACAATAATTATATTTAACTTAATTCATTCAACTTAAAAATTTTTTTTATCTTTTTAAAATCAAAAAGAAGATTGCATATATTTAATGCATGGTTACATAGTTCACTAAATAAGATGCATGTAGGTTGACCTTTGGAGATCTTTAAATTGTTTTATTAACAATTTGTGCTTTTCCTCGAAGTTTCGAGTTTCCCTATTTATCTTAAAATTGTATGAAACACTAACTAAATCTTGGAACAACTCTTAACTAATCTACCTTCTAAGAACCTAATGGCCAAACTTTGGGTGTGTTTCATATTGTTTTAGACATTTAAGGATAAGCGGACAAATTTGTCAACGTATGGAGTTGCCCATAATTTTACTTAGTTTTTTAATCCCTTCATCTCCTACCTAATATTGTTTTCTCTAGGAATCTATATTATTAATAAAAACCAATACCATAATTTTGTTATGATCTTGAACATATATTGAAGCACACATCTTACATATTTTGCTTTGACAAATACTAAATTTTGGTTATTAAATTCGGCAGACTAAGTAAATTAATGATGTGATAGTACTGTTAGTTTTTTGTTAGTTTAAAAAAAATGTAAGTAAGTGGAAAGACTTTTTTATCTTTACTTCTCACCAAAAAAGTGTATGGAGCAAGTCTTATGAAACTTAGTGACCAGTAAGGTTTGTATAAATTTTGAATATGTTTGTTTAACTTAGGGAAAGATTAACACTTTTTGAATTGAATCAAACCTGATAGCTGCACAGGGTAAGAAAATCATTAGACTTAAAAATACGCTTGCTACCATTAAAATGGCCATTATTATTAATTTTCTATTGTCCACTGTTTCCAGGATGTATTATTTTATTCTGCTTATTAGATATTATTTAAAAAATATTACCACATTAATAGTTAATACTTAATAAATTATTTTTATTAAAAACAAAAATGTTTAGTGTTCCAAGATAATAAGTTTTTTCCAAAAACATTTTTATATCTAAATATCCTTTAAGTCCAGACAATCTAGACATTAAAAGGGGTGTTTGCCCACAAAGGGTCAGATGTTATGTTCCTAAATTTTAATTGGTGTTTTGGCACCCCAAGATTGGGAAACTAAGCGAATCCAGCAAAATTTTTATCGGGACAACTTTTAGGGGCCAAAAAACCTCCACATTTTTGTACTTTTTTTAGTTTTTTGCTTACAACTCGTTAAGGAAGCCTCCCACAGGAAAAAATATTCTCTCTTAAATTAAAGTGCATTAAATTCTGCGTTAAATAATTTTTGAAACATTAAAATCGGTTTGGCCGTTTAGAAGCATCGCTTGTTAAAAACGGCCATTTTTTCCAACTTTTTCGAAAAAATCCATTTTCGGCACTTTGAAGAGCGGTAACTTCAAAACAGTCACTCAATCGAAAAAAGTCATGGAATGAAAGTTGTAGAGCAAAAAATTTTGGGTTAAAAAAGTACTAGTATTTCAAAATTAATTTTTAAATACTAGTAATTTTATATTTAGTTACATACCGACAATTTTTAATTTTTCCTCAAAAAAGTCAATAGACTAATATCAAGTATTTCAACAGAAAGCGATTCTACCCTCTTACTCAACTGTTTAAAACCCTTTCTAGGTTCAACAATCACAGTAAAAATAACCTAATGATAGGGAAAAGGTGTATTTAGGCCAGCATCAATAAAAAGAGTTAACTGACGACTTTCTCAAGAAGCAGCAGCGACTTCCTCGGAACCAAAGAGATATGAGTATCATGGTTTTATTATTTGGCCTGAAAGAATGAGCAATGAAGGCAGCTGAACGGCTCGGCGATAAGTGGAGTCAGAGAATTATAGATCGAATCAATAATGTTGACAATTTGGTTGCCATAGATGCATGATACCACATCGTGCTACAAGAAGCTTCATAAAACTCCCACAACTGGAATGAAACGACGGTTTTATTCTACTGATTCCGTTGATGGTTGCATAGGGGAATGCCAATTTTCCTTCGAGGAGCTAATGTATCATATACCAGAAGAATATCGCCCAGACGAAGACGAAAATAACTACGACGACCTCCTAGAGCTTCTCGAATCTGATAACGAGAATGAAACCATCGTCCTCTCCCCCATTCCAACAGAACAAGAAAACCAGGCCCTTTAAACGGTTGAGGCCAAAAGTGAACATTTTTAAATCATTTTAATTTTTTTAAATCTAGTTCAACATTTTTAAAATTTTTTAAACACCTTTTCCTATATTTATTTTGATCACTATTGATTTTTCGAAAGTGGAAAAGTAGTATTAGTATAGTAGTAGTAGTAGTATACATTTTTAAACATAGTTTATCATTTTTAAACGTTTTTTAAACATCTTTCTCTATATTCATTTTGATCACTATTAATTTTTTGAGAGTGGAAAAGTAGTATTAGTATTAGTGGTAGTATATTCGTATAATTCTCGACTGTATATAAATTTTTAATTACTTATAAACATGTAAATAATTTTTAATACCAAATTACATATTTTTTAAACATTTTTTTATTGATGCAGGCCTAAATACATCTTTTTTCTATCATTAAGTTATTTTTACCGTGGTTGTTAAACCTAAAAGTGTTTAAAACAGTTGGGCAAGAGGGTAGAATCGTTGTCTGTTAAAATACTTGATATTAGCACATTGACTTTTTTGAGGAAAAATGAAAAATTTTCGGTATGTAACTAAATATTAAACTAATTTTAAAATATTAGTACTTTTTAAACGCAAAATTTTATGTTTTACAACTTTCATTCTATAGTTTTTTTTTGATTGGAGTGACCGTTTTAGAGTTACTGCTCTTCAAAGTGCCGGAAGTAGATTTTTCGAAAAAGTTGGAAAAAATAGCCGTTTTTCAACGAGCGATTGCTCTTAGACGGCAAAACCGATTTTGATGTTTCATAGGTTATTCGACGTAGAATTTATTGCACTTTAATTTAAAAAAAATATATTTTTTTTTGTGGGAAGCTTCCTTAACGAGGTATAAGCGAAAAACTAAAAATACTCCAAAAATTTCGAGGTTTTTAGACCCCCAAAAGTTGTCCCGATAAAAATTTAATGTTAATATTTTTTTTTTTTTTTTTTTTTAAAAAAAAAAAAAAAATATATATAATTTATAAATATATATATATATATATATATATATATATATATATATATATATATATATATATATATATATATATATATATATATATATATATATATATATATATATATATATATATATATATATATATATTTAATAACAAACACTAGAATCTTGGACTTCCATTGTCTTTATTTGTTACTTGTTACACAACGTTTCGGTTAGTGATGTAGCTCCAACCGTTTTTAAGTGATAACTAAAACTATTCTTAAAAGCTACGACTTATATACTATTCCTTGTTCAAGGGAAGCTTGGGATCTTAAGCAGAACGGATACAGTGAGAGACTAATAAAGGAAACAATAAAAAATATCAAAATAAGACAAGAAACTCTAATTTGAACGAGACCCCACGTGACCAAATATTTATGACAATTCCATATATTAAAGGAACTTCGAAAAAGATTCGCAAAATCGCGAATAAGTATAATATTAAAACGGCATTTAAATCTATTCTTACTAAGACGAAACCAGACCACAATGTTTCAAAAAATGACTGAATCTACCAAATTCCCTGTGAATGTGGTGAGGTATACATCGGGGAAACAAAGAGTTAGAGTTCAAGAGCACAAAAAACATACGGAACGAAGTGAAACGTCGAAGTCATGGATTGCCGAACACGCTTGGTCAAAACAACACCGCATACAATGGTCGGAAGCAAACCATTCATAAAGAAACCCACTGAAAGAAAGGAAATTTAAAGAAGCAGTAATAATTGTAAACAAGAAAAATGTATTTAGCAAGCCTAGCATCGATATTCCGAATATCTGGCAGCCGCTGCTGAACCGTGAAAAGTCGGTTAAGCTTCGGTGAACAAGGAACAGTATTTAGGTCGTAGATTTTAGGAATAGTTTTTAGTTATCACTTGAAAACGGTTGGAGATACATCATTAACCGAAACGTTGTGTAACAAGTAACAAATAAAGACAATGGAAGTTAAGATTCTACTGTTATTGAACCCACCAATCTAACACTTTCAAGAAAACATTTAAAATACTATTTAGAAAAAAATATGTTTTTAATGGTATCATTTGACGTTACTAACCTTTTTACCACAGTCTCAAAAAGTGAAGCTGTCCAAATTGCTTCTTTATCGGAATAACCTTGATCAAACCACAGTTATCAATATTACATCATTGCTTAAGCTTTGTTTATCACAAGACTTCTTTTGCTTTAACAATCAATGTTATCAACAACCTGGCTTAGCAATGGGCAGCTGCCTCTCACCTTTTTTAGCAGATATTTTTATGGACCATTTAGAGAATCAATCAATTATCTCCAATAACAATCCGGAAATCTTACACTGGTTTAGGTACGTGGATGACTGCTTGTGTTTTTTGGACTGAGATGAGAATGGTGCTCAAGCCGTCTAACAAAAAATTAACAACATTCATTCTAAAATCTCATTTACTTTGGAAATAGAGGATAATAATAAAATCAATTTTCTTGATATAACTATACGTTAACTATAAGTTTCTAACAATCTCTCTTTTTCTATATACAGGAAACCTTCTCAAACAGACCATTTAATTTCTGAAACTTCTAACCACCCCATGCAGCATAAAGTAGCAGCATTTTATTGTTATATAAATAGACTTCTTAACATTCCTATGTCAAAAGATAACTACTTAAACAAGATAAACATTCTTAAACAAATCGCTTACAATAATAATTGTGATCCTAAAATCGTCAATAGATTAAATTAAAAAAAAACAAAATTAAGAAAATCAGAAAAAAAATTCCTGCAGTTTCTGATAACCCGGAATCAGTTAAATACATGGCTATTTCATATATTTATGAGGTTGTCAACGGGAAGGTCACTAAGTGCTTTAAAGATCATTTTCCGAATATTAAAATTTTCTATAGAACCAAACTAAATTTAGGATCCCAATTGGTTAACTCAAAAGATAAAATAAACAAACTCTCAAAAGTGGCATATATCTTTTAAATTGTGACTCTTGTAATAGCTCTTATATCGGTAGAACATGTAGACCCCTTAAAACTAGAATATTAGAACATCTAATAAGATCAACGTTGGCCTTTGGTACACATTTAAAAGAACTGAAACACAACTTTAGTCCACATAAAAATTCAAAAATCTGGCACAATACTACATCTAAAAACTTTAATAGACTAGATTTTCTCGAAGACAGAACGATAGAAATAAACAAAGAGCTTAATACTAACCACTTATGTCTTAACACTCAAGTTAACCTCAATAGATCTTTTTTACCTTTTCATAGGCGTCTCATGAACTAAATCACTCGATGATGAAAAAACAATTTATGCTTTGGCCCCATTTTTGGGTGATCCAACCTTCTTTTTCTTTTGTATATTACATGATTTCCATATTCTTGTCAACAATTTAAACAGTCATTCAATTAATGTAAAACAATCTTTTTGACCCAAACATAATAGTTAATTAATTTGAGAGGATTTTACATTTGTCTGCTGCACTCTGCCTGCCTCCATTCCTGGGGGTCTCAAAGAACCTCACACTCCTTCTCCGCTATTTTCTCCTTATAACCATAAAAACCCCCTATCAAACAATGCAACCGCTTCCTTTTTAACTCCACTAACATCTCTTTACAATTTCCCAACCTCGTGAGCTTCTTTGGCAGACCCCTGGGAATGTCAGGAGAAGTAGTTGGGGCATTTACATTTTTATTTTTTCTTTTTTCAATTTTTTTCATTTTTTTATTTTTTCACTTTGTAACGTTTTCCAAACAAAATTTTTTTTCACAATTTTCATAGTTTACTAAAATTTACGTCTCTGTTTAGAGGTAAGAATTTCTTAGTTATATTAAAAGGTTTAAAAATAAAATATTTCTATTTGATTTCTTGAACGCGCCCCCTTTTTCCAAAAAAAAAATTTTCACATTTGTCATAATTTACTATAAATTACGGTCCTATTCAGGAGTAAAGATTTTTTTAATTATATTATTAAAGTTAAAACAAATAATCATTATTGAAAAATTGCATTTTAATTTGATTTCTCAAACACAGCCTTTGAACATTATAAATTTACAGTTCTTAATAACAACCATACTCCAAATAACCTCGGAGTAGTACATCTCTTTCTCACCCTTGAAAATGGTTGTCTATCCTTTTTTATACTTCAGTACAACTCGTTTCTTAACCTAACATAATCACATGTTCGTCTTTCCACAAAATGTATATTTTTTTAAAAATTCACCCTTTAATAAGGGAAAATGTAACATATATTAATGTTGTTTGACTTTTATTTTATTTTGTGTAATAATGTGATAGTTTATTAAAGCTCTCTACAGGTTTTGTTGGCTGAAATTGGTACTGCTCCAGCTTGACGAGTAAGTTTTGAACTTTCCTTTTGCTTATTCCTTTTTCATACTAAATCTACTAAATTCATCACTTTATCTAGATTTACTATATTTAATGTTTAATTTCACGTAAAATAAATTTAAAATTTAAGGAATTTATTAAAATTAAGATTTTTGACAATTTCCTTTTAAAATATTCTAAGAGTTTTTCAATTTACTTTTAAAGTTCACTACTTGCTTGTAGATAGCGCTGATAATGGTTTTACCGAAAGCGCTCTGCTAGGATTTTTAAATAAAATTTGCACAAAATACAAAATCTCTTCATTCCCTAAATATGTTTATTTCTAAATTGTTTTCTTTTTTTTTAAAAGGTATTTTAAAAACATAAAGTTTTTAGGTTAATTTTAAAACTTTTTTTTAATAAGGTAAAGATTTTTTATACTTAAAGCATGGGAACTTAATTAAATAATATACTTGTGACTTGACCTTTTAATGAGGTTCAAAATGTTTAATTTACAGTTTATGAAACTCAAGTCACTTAATTTATCATATAATTGTACGAAACACTTACCTAAGCTAAGTACGACTAATCTACATTATGATAATTTAATTGCCAAACTTTAGCTCTGTTTTATACTGATATAGACGTTTAACAAATTAGGAAGTAAAACCAGACAGATTTGTAAATGTATGGGGTTGTCTATTATTTTCCTTAATTTTTCAGAAACATCGTTTTACTAATATTTCTCTCCAATCGAATGTAGTCCTAAATTTCCACAAAATTGTATTATATCTAAATGCCATAATTTATAATACCTTGGACTACTTGGACATAGTTAAGAGTTAAGGCTAGATCTACTTTTAATTAAAATGGTCTAAAAAGGTTAGCCTATACCGGGAAATATTTTAAATGAAAAACATTGTTTTTTTAAGTCAAATTTTACTAGCCATTTTTAAAAATAAAACCTGTATTTGTCGGTTTTCGATAAAATGGCTATAAAAATGGCCACATTGTTGTCTAGATAGAAAAGACGAGTAAGTAATTGTCTGCTTGCATGTCCTACCTGGGTATACTAGGTAAGGTGGTATAAAGAAAAGGTGTAAAATATATTTTTTAAAGAATGTGTTTGATTTAAAAGCCAACCATTTAGCCAACAACCAACAAGCATATAAATCTTAAAAAATATATACGTTATTTTATTTAAAACATCAAAATTAACATCAGTTTTGGTTAATCCAAAAATTATCGGCTGATATTATATTTAAAATTACCATCTTATGACACAATGTATTAACCTAACATTTACAAACAATGTGTTTTTTAAGAAAATAAAATGCTTGGTAGAGACTTCATTGTCACCAAGAAATTTATAAGAGTTCAATTAATTTTTTCTTTAATACCGAAAAATTTGCGGGTAAATATTATTATATGAAGAAAAAGCTTAGCCTAAAGCATTAGTTTATATTCGTATCTAAATAAGTTAAGATAATCTAAAAATAAATAAACTTACTAAAAAAAAGAATGTTTTTAAGAATATTTTTTACTTAAAAATAAATAAAGACCTTATAACTAATTTAAGGATTCCAGTTAAAATTTTATATTTTACTTAGACAGTATATAATGGATACTATTTATTTAATTTTAACTTGGTTGAATATGTGCCTTTTACTACTTAATTTATAGTTAAATGTGACACATTGTTTTATTTCGTATAATTAAATTAATAAACCAAAACCGATTGATTTGGTTACAATATTTAAAAATAGTTTAAGCAACATAGTATGTTATTCAAGTAATTAAAGTAACCAGTTTTTAACACACAAAACAGATTTTTTTTGCATTTTCCCGCATATTAACAATATCAGCTATAATACATCCGCTCAAACAATTAGGTATAAAAAATATATTTAGTTTTTGGCTAAAACCTTATGAAGAATATCCACAACTTTTAAAGAGTGCCATATTTTAAAACTATCTGTTGATAAGAGCAAGCGCATCCTAGCCATTAAAGGTGTTAACAGATTTCATGTCCATTTTTTAACATTCTTTCGGTACAGTTAAGATGATATATTTATGTACCATTTTACATATTTTTATTTGATATAAAAACATGCAAAAAGGTTTTTTTGTTTTGTATAGCAGGGTTCAAAGAAAAATAGTAACTAATAAAATGGGTTTCAAAGACTCCAAAAGTTTAAGTACTACTGCTCTAATCTAATAAACCACATAGCTTTGATGGTTACTAAGATAACAATATACTTAACTGTATAAATTAGCATCCACCAAATAAACCATTTATTTTTTTAAAATTTTTTAATTTCCTAATGTTGTTGTAACTAACTAAAAAAAAAATTTAAATAGTTTATTAATAAAATATATTTACATAGACATACATAAAGGAATAAAACTTATGTAAATTTGCTTTAAAGCTGCATGCAGGTTTTTCAGTTGTATAAACTGAAAGATATATAGATACGCATACACTGAAAAAAAGATAGATATGCATGCCTTAGGGTAAATGTAACTTAAACGGATGAAGGAGTATAAGCGGGTATGGGTTTGCGCTCAACAGGCGAGGGTTTTGGATAATTTTTTCCAGTAAATATTATTTTTTGAGTACCAGTAGATCTATTTAGTAAAAATTGAACTATAATAAATATAATTAATAATAATAATATTATTATTATTATTGTAAAATATCAGACAACACCCTCTACTTATAATATCGAGATGATGACCAGTTTTTAGGTAGAAACATATCCCTGCTTTAATATAAATTAAAAAGAACTGCTCTTTATTGGTTAACTTTTGGTTATTTTCTTCTGTCAATAGTAACCCAGATATAAAAATATATTAAAATTAGAAGCACACTTTATATTTCAAAAATTAATTATATTAGGTGTGCCAGTTACCATTTATTTAAAATTAGGGTTATGTTTTTAATTTTTATCTAAAACTGCGATAATATATATTTATTTTTAATTAAAAAAATACTTACTTCGCAAAAACTTTATTTATCATTACTTTAAAGAAAAAGAAATGGCTTTAGTAATTTTAGTTTTTTAATTAGCCCTAAAATCTTTTGTTTAATATACATAACGTGGCATCTGTTTACTTTCTACAGTCAAACTGTATTTGAGAGTTGGCACTCAAGATAATGTAGTAAATAAGTTTTTATGTATTTTTTTAAAGAATAATTATGTCAGGACTATTGCAAAAACTTTAAGGTTTAAATTTTTTTTTACCAAAAATGTAAAATATTTAAACAAAATACGGAGTCCGGTTTGATAAGATTTAAGCAGCACTTATTTAAATATTCGTTAAAAAAAAGGTAAATTGTTTTGCTAAAAAAGCATTCTTTTATCACTTGGTATAATAAAATTTGTTTTTTTTTTATAAATATACTGTTTTGTGTCAGAATTTTTATAAGTTTGACACTTGATAAAAAAGTTTATAGAAAACCACTAAAATAAAATAAGTTTTTAAATATATAGCATAGTGGCAAAAACTTTTTTGTATTAAGGGTGTTTAAAAAATTTATAACTTTTTTTGCCTCAATATTTTAATCATTGCGGGTGCAGTTTTTGATTTTTAAGAATTACAGTTACTTTTTTTATCAGAAGAATACGGTGAAAGCTATTTTCTTTGCAGTCGCTTGACAATTTAGACGAATATTTTGGTGATACTTAAGGTATCAACCTTAAAATATTTTAATAGTATGTAATAGGCATAACTTAAAAGAGCGTCAAGTATTAGTTAAATACAAATACATTTTACGGTTGTTATTTTTAAATATATTTTAGACTAAGAGAATTTAAAAATATTTAAATTAATTTTTTACAAATTTATTTAATTGGTCAACTCTAATTTATAACAAATTTTTATTTTTTAACGTAAAGAAAAATTTTACACCTTAAAATTACTTTTATTTAAAAAGGGGTCCACACACTAACGGCCGAGTGTTGATCGCGTTGTTAAATTTAGCAATAAACTTAGCAATTGTTAAAAGTTAACAACGGTTTAGAATGTTTAACAAAACGTCATTGTCAGTGTTATTCAATGATTTTAGTAGGCAACCTGTCAAAATCTGTTAGAAGTTGTTAAAAGTTACCAACGGTTTAGAATGTTTAACAAAATATCAGATTTTGACAGGTTACCTACTAAAATCATTGAAGACTGCTGTTTTGTTAAACATTCTAAACGTTATTAATTTTTAAAAAGCAGTCTTAATTAACAACGGATATATATTTTTAGAATATTTTAGACTATTAAGTTTTTGGCCATTAATATTAAATGACACACCAGATAGGTGAGTTATTCTGGTCTTAATTTAATTCCTTAATTACTTACCTTCTTAAAAAAAGTTAACAATATTAAAGTTTCTTTATACATGAAAAGTGGAACGTCCTTAAAACTATCTATTACCACAACCACTATCTTATTACTTATCAATTTTGGCAAAAGCGGTGGCAAGAATAAAATTGCCTAAAATGTCTTTTATTATGGAGCACAAATTAGGACTGATTAGTTCTAGAACTTGTGGTAATTAAATTTACTTTGGAGTGCTTGTCTGATTTATAATGTAATTTCATTAAACAGACAAGTCGGTTGCAAAATTAATGTGCCTTCTCCATGCTCTGACATATAGGAAGTAAAAAGTTCACTTTCAATTAAATTTAAAATACAGGGTGGCCGGCCATATTTTGACCCATTTTAATCGAGAATAACTTTGGAACAAATAAAGGTATCAAGATGCGGTTTTTGCAGGTGCACTTATATTTCTTTAAAGTTTATCTCGTATTCACGATTTTATTGTGACATTCCATTAGCTCAAAAACAAAATGGCCGATTTTCCATTATAGGACAACTATGTTATTTTAAATGGAACACCTGTATATGTTTCTATATTTTCAAAATTTAATCTTTCCCCTTTAAAAAAATGTAACACAAGCTATGGTTATCTAAAAAAAAACGATTTATTGACCTTCAAAAGACTGCATGTCGACCAACAATATTATTTAACAATTAAAATTTGCTTCATATGTTACAAAAAAAGGATCGCCAAAGGTTTAGGTTATTCACAAAATAATATTACAATAAGGTTACATTACTTTTAAAAACTACTGTAAATGTTGAAAATGCCTTCCGCCGACTTCGACACTTATTTAAATTCGAAAAAAACTTTTTAAAACTATTGACTAAAAATTCTTCAGGGAAAATTTTCTATTATGTTTCGGATATTAATTTTTTAAATTTCTCTAAATTTTGTGGAAGTGGACTATAACACCCTCTTTCACATATCCCCACAGAAAAAAAACTGGAACAGTCAAATCTGGTAAACAGGTGGCCAGGAAATGTCCTCTTCCAACCACCGGGCCAAA
>JAHBCN010014305.1:0-22993 GCA_019359885.1 Listronotus oregonensis
CCTGTCTAAACACCGCTGGTATGATGCCGTTATAAAGGAAAATTACCTCGAGATAAAGCAGCGTCTCCCTTCGTTTAATTATTATTATTTCCTATATCTTAATCCAGAGTGGACTGATTAACATAAATCCCATAATATAAAATATTAAGTTAATTTAAAATTGACTAGTTAAGCCTAATTTTATGTTTTTGTTAGTTTTTTACCTATAGGGTTGTCGATGATTTTATTTAAATTTGGTGAAGACGTCTCTTTCTCTGAACTAGCTCCCAATTAACGTCTGGGTAATGTCCATCCAGATAGGACCAAGGAAGTTTAAAGGTTTATGGAAGGCCAATGCTGTAGAAAAAAATATCCAGGCATGCAGGGCAGCGGGTATAGGGAAACAGGATCCGCGAAATTTGCTCGGTGAATAGTAGGGCAGGTTCGGACTTCCATAATTCTTTATTACTATATATAAAGTTGCCATCATTAATGTCAAATTCAAACTAACTATACTTTCCCTGTTTTTTTTTTTGTTTTTTTGTACACCATTGTGAAGTATTAAACAAAAATTTTAAATAATTTTTAAAATTATTGTGTGATATTGGATTTTATATCATCTGATTTAATATAGAAAGCACCTCTTCACAGTCTTCTATTTAAATGTTCGGTGTTTCTTTATTTCTGTATTTTTATCGAAAATCCTAGTAAAATAAATGAAAACACGATTTTTTCAAATAAATTTCTAACATTGTACGATAGTTTCGTGTACTTACCAATTTTGTGATAAAAGAAGTAGTGGAGTAAAATTTGGAAGGAAAGTCGCTTAGTTATCGAGAAAAAAAAAACCGGCGTAGAACCAAACCAGACTTAGTGGGATTCTTTAATAAGGTAATCGTGTACACTAAATCACTTTTTACGACATTTTTTAGTGGTCGAGAACTTTTTTATTTCGAAAAAACCTGAAAAAAATCGGTTTTCAATAAAACACGTTTTTTAACATCTCCACTGCTATATCTCTAATAATATTCTCGCTATCAGGTTAATTTTTTTTAGATTAAAGTAGACACAATAGCGCTTCGAACAACGTCCCACTTGAAGCTGATTTTTTTTTGTTAGATTTTTAAAATAGTACGAAACTCAAAATTGTTATTTTTACAGCGGTTTGCACCAGTGATACTTAGGTCAACCTTAACTTTAAGTGATACTTAAGTGTAAGATTTCGTTTGCACAACTTACACTTAATGGCTAACTGTCACTTAAAACTAATACTAAGTTAAGCCGAAGATTTATTTGGCTTAAGTGATACTTTTGTAATTTTATAACCTCAAAAATAATTTTTTTTATTGTTTTGGTGGTAAAAGCGTCAAATTATTTGTGTTGTGTTTGTGAATTTTCAAAATTAACTTAATATAAATATTTTAAATAATGACCTAATCTTTTTTTTTAAATTGGAAATCTGCAATTGAGAACATGCATTCTGAAAACTATTTATATAGAAAATTTTTTGTCCAGTGCATTTTGTTTGTTAATTTTGCCGTTTTCGAGTAAACAAATCAAATACATCTCGACAATACTAAGTCAACATTCAATACAATGATAGAATGGAAAAACCATTATGGGTGCAAATTTTAACCCTTTTTCAATGTAATAGATTATTATTATAAATTTTGTTGGAAGAAAGTCTTGAAAAAAATCAAAAACTATCTCAAATTTTATGCCCTTATTCATTTCATTCACATTTATAAAATAAAATAATCTAATTTCTTTTTCTTAATAATTTATAGCCCGATAGATCAAGAGTTAAGAAGTTTAGGCCATTTTTTCATATTTTAATTCAAAAAGTCCTTCTGTAAAATTTTTTGCAATATTAAAGAAATAACTTGTATATTATAATCCTGGATTATATTTAATAAGTTTTTCCTTAACTGAAAAGTTTGGAGCCCTATTTCTATTTTATTTTTCTCGGTTGCTGCTACTCATTATGAATGCGCACGATGAATAATTAATAATTACACAAATAAAAACCGTATTTTTGTTAAAAAATGAACTGTAAGAAACGAATTTGAACTTTTTGGGGAACAAAAATTTAATTTTCGCTCAATTTGTCTCCTTCTTCATTACTTATAATGCGGCTCTAGTGACCAAACATCAAAACTGGAATATTTTTACAATGTTGCCAAGCATTTTTAATACTTAACTAAGAAAATAATAAGTGTAACTTGTGCAAAGCTATTAATCGTTTAAGGTCAACCTTAATACTAAGTGCTACTTAGTTATTGTGAACTTTTAAGGGTTAGTGGTGCAAACCGCCGTTAGTAGCGTAATTTTAGGCAATCGAGAAAAAAGTTTATTATTGAAAATTTATATATACATGCTGCGTACAAATTGTAGCTAATATTTAAAAAAAGTTTTTAAAACAAAATTTTTTTAGATACCTGTTATAGTATTGAGTCAGTGATATTTTTTTAACGGCGAAACTCATATTTTTGCGCGGCTTCAAGGAGCCGGCCATTGCAAAGATCTTACGGTCCGGTGGCTGCTTAGGTTGTTTAGAAAAGGAAAATTTTAAGTATCCAAAACAGGTGGGTAGATTTTTAAACCCATACAAAAAATATCAATTATTGTTATTAATTACCCACCTAATTAGTAGGTTTATTAAACTTTTTTTATTGGTTGCTGGTAAAGAAAACCACCCACGGGATTCGTTATTTTTTGATTAAATTAAAACTTCATTATTTTTGAAACATTTTTAGCAACATTGCGAATGCCTTATGTCTTTTAATTAAATTTGAGAAATATAGTACATAAAAATAAACTAGGGCTTCGTTTTTTAAAAAGGAATATATAATTCCTCTTTTTTTTTTTTTTATATAAAGAGATTGTACGATGCCGTTCTTTGACATGTCTAAATTACTGCTTGAATAAGCAATGTTACCACACTTTTGTAATAATTTGTTATTATTGAAGGTTATTTTTTATATAAAAAAACTAACCAGAACCAACAAACAACAACTTTCAAACTATTACCTAGTTTTGGTTAGTTCCGGTTAGGTTTTCCTCGGTAAATTGTATTTTTTTTATTATAAATGCGCCGTTTTGGTCGATCATAATCAGTGCTGATTAGTTAAAGCGGCTTTTTATTTTCCCTAATTATATTTGTAACTGGCTCGAATTTCAAATATTTTTGATTTAATGAAAATTAACCTAATGGTAATGGCAAAGTTTTTTATTATAAATTAATAATATTTCCGTTTAGCAACAGTGTAAACGTCTTGAAGCGGTGCATGTATTTATTACATGTAAATCGTAAATAGTTGAAATAAAATGTGAAATAATGACCAATTCTTGGAATTTTTATTGCGCTTTTTTTGGTGAAAACCACATCATCCGCATTTTTTGCCTTAATAATACTTAAAGTATATTTTACATTGCAAATTTAAAAATCGTCCAATTTCATGGGTGATTTTTTTTTACCAGACCCAAAAATGTAATATGTAAGTAGTTATTTAGACGCTTTATTTTATTAGCATTTTTAGTAAATTTAATCCATTTCTGCCTCAAAATCTTTAATAATGTTATTGCAGGAACGAGATTTACACTCCTTACAACAGTTTAGGCCTTCTTTCACACAAATACATGTTGGAAATTCAATTTTGGGTTGACATAAAGCCTTGCACTACGTATTATGGCAGCAGCTCTTAATAAAGTTTAAATTTTGGACATTTCCTAAAAGTAAAAGATCTATCTGAACATCACTAACCAATACTCGCAGAAAAGTATATAGCACAAAAATCGGAAACCGTTTTCCTATTTTTGTGCTATTTTATGTTTCTTTCAAAGATGTAGTGGCTGTAACATAATTTATGATATTTCTCATCAAACGCAAATAAATCTTCATAGCCACGTAATTTAGATATCATATTAATGACATTTCTATTCCTGGCAGCTTTATTATTTTTTTTGATAGGTAGCTTTTCTACTACCTAAAAAGATTCAGTACTATGTGAAAAAATAAATACCCTAAACATTATTTATAAGGATAAAATTGAACTTCGTACTTTGTTTCAGTACAAAATATAAACTAATATAAAGGTACCAACTATACTATGTAGGTACATAATAATATTAAATTACTTGTTTAAACATATTTTTTATTTAACTTTTCTTCTTTTTATTTTTACTATTGTTGCAAAAAAACACAATTTTATATTGAAACTATCGCATTTAATTAATTTAATTAATTTAATTAATCACAATAATTTGAAGGCGCCACTGTCTGATTGCCAAATATGATAATAGTTTTGAGAATCTGTGTAAGATTTACGACAGTCTTTATAATATTTTATTTTAATTTCGCAATTTAAAATATCATTTTTTTTGACAGAATTCCTTTTGCTACATTGTCCCGTCTTTTTTCAGCACTTGATAGTAATGATAACAACCCTTGTATTCTAGGTTTTTGTAAAACAGATTTGTATCCATCATACACAATTATCTTACAAATAATTCGCTTCATTGTTTTAAAATTCTAAATACATACAGCACACTTTAAATTTCGACAACCACCACTACTAATGTATTACTACGCACGCTATCCGCATGCGGGGCTATTGGGTCCCGCTAAAACTTTTTTACGTCTAAAAAAATCGCTGTTGCCAAACGATCTGCTCTAGGAAAAATTTTTTTTTTCAAAAACTTTTGGTATTAGTTGGCTATATTTTCTTCTCTGCATGTATGAAAATATTTTCAAAAATAAAAAAGTTTATCGATTGGTGAAAATTTCAATACAATAAATATATATTTTCAGTTTATCTGATTTTTAAAGGAATGAAAGTGCAAATTGTGCCCAAACAGTTTATAAAGTTAAAAGCGCTACAGTGTGAGCTTTAATTTGACCCAAAAAAAATTTTGGTATCTTTGATAGTTTTAAAGTTATGGCGGTGGAAACGAAAAAAATATATTTTTTTTAATTTAAAAAAAAAACACTTTTTATTAATTTAAAAAGTTCGAGACCACAAAAAAATGTCGTAAAATACGATTTCATGTGCTCGGTGACATACTCAAAGGAACCTAACTGGTTTGACCTGGTTCTACGCCAAAAAAAAAACGACACGATAGACTCACGAAATCACTCCGCTAAAGGGTAGGATAGTATAAATGAGTTTAATTCAATTATTATATTTAGGGATCGATATCTGGAAAATAAAACCTTGTCGAAAAAACTTACTTTAGATTTGTAATCAGCGCCTCTGTGTGCAAAAAATCATCGAAATCGGCGAGGGTCAAGAATAGTAAAAGCTTACCATAATTTAGACTGGTTGTTTGTGTTTTAGGCTCATACAATATTTTATAATTTATAATTTCTATAAAAATACAATAAAATAGTGTTACCTCAGGCAGCTACCATAAACCATGGGTGTCTTAAGTGTGGTAAGAGGGAGTTTATTTACACAAGAACTAAGTATTTGGAAATTTGAAGAAGGAAAAACTTTTGCGGGTAGCAGATTCCACTCTGAAACTTTGGGGATGACGGAACGAAGAAAGCGAGGAGTTCAGAGCCTCTTAAGTTGGATTGTAAATGGATGAATAAAAGTGGCACTACGTGTTGCTCTGTTGGTAGCTGTCAGAGAAATTATACTTGCCAACTCCTTTGATCAGAAGCAGTGAAAATACCTATAAAAATGCGATATATCCCCTACAGCCCGTCGGTAGGTAAGAGCTTTTCTGCGTGGTATCAATAATAAGACGAACAGCTCTTTTTTAAATGGAAGCAGGGATAATAAAAATTGTAGAAATAGCCATTCCCCAGAGATGAGAACAATACTCTAGATAGTAAACACAATTAATGTTAAGCGCTTTCCAGTTGTTGTATTTCAACCAACTTAACTAAAAAATCCTCGTATAATTTTATTACGTTTTTTAAAAGTACAAATACATTTTTGTGATGGCGTTTTTTATAAAAAAAATAATAATCAAAAAATGTATCTTTTTTTTTAATTAATTAAATTAAAATAAAAATATCAAGAAGAAGGAGTTTTGGAAAAATTTGTGCAGTTTTAAGGTTAGATCAAAGTAAGCCGTCATAACTTAAAAATTAGGAATTTCCGAAAAAATTACTTTAGGTTCGCGATTACCGCCCCAAAAAACCTCCCTAGAAATTTTTTTAATAAAATCGATGATGAGGCCGATAAGTTAAAAAATTTACCCAACACAGTGAGTAATTTTTATTTTATTAGTCATATTAAGTCGTTTTCATAGGTTATTAGAAAATACAAAAATAGTTTTAGAGAAATAATATGTCTTTCTACCTTTAGACCGACATCGTACCTGCGGTGTTTAGACAAGCTTTCTGGCTTAATAATATGCTTGACATAAAGTCTGAAGTCTGCATTGTCATGCAAAAGCTTCAATTTACTGCGGTGTGCCGAGCAGTGACAAAGTCAAAGAACGTTGCAGTGTAGTATTATGTATTTTGTTAAGTATATAATTAAATATTTTAAAATAATAAATTCTATTCGTTTGTAAGAGTCTAAGATACAAGAAGCTCTACTTATATTCAAAGCCTCAGCCACACTGCACAAAAAAAATATGTGTGAAATCCCTTATAAATATTTATTTACTTTAAATACAGTTTTTTTTGGTCCATATAAGTTCATGCTGTGGCATTTGAAGTAAAAAGAAATGTGTTTGCTTGAAGATGTTAGGCAATGTTAGGAATTTAAAATTACTACTATCTTGGACTTTCATTACATTCATTTGTTGATTGGTACACAACGTTTTGGTTAGTGATGTATTTCGAATCGTTTTAAACCGATAACTGATCCTTGAAGACGCTAGCAAATATCTGCTCTGATCTAAGATCAGCTACCCCCGATGAAAGAATTCAACTTTTTCTTGACTTAAAAACAGTAGGAGATACATCACTAACCGAAATGTGTGTACCAATAAACAAATAAAGACAATGGAAGTACAAGATTTTATTGTTATTAAAATTTTGTTTTATTCAATTATATAAAGAATAAAATAATGTCATATAATTTTTAATGAAAATAGAGAGAGAGAGGACAGATTTATTTAAACTGTAAATTTGGTGAAAAAAGCGGACATATTTTGTTTCACGTTTTAGACTCAAATTTACCTTGTTCTATTTTAGGACTTTCCGCTTGTCAATTTTTTGGTATACTTCCAAAAAAACATCCTAAAAGTATTTCTACTTTATATGATGAAAATGATATTAAAAACTCTATTCAGGACTTACTTAATCAATATAATACTGTTTTTACTGGTATAGGGAAAGTTAACAAAAATATTCTCTAACACTGACAGAAAATGCTATTCCACATATAACCGCACCTCGTAAAACACCACTCGCTTTAAAAGATAGGGTTAAAGAAAAACTTGATGTAGCACAAAATCTTATTAGTCCTGTCACTGAGCCCACTGATTGGGTTCACCCTATTGTGATAGTGCCTAAACCTAATGGTGACATCAGAATATGTATGGATCCCAGAAATTTAAATAAATATATTAAAAGAGAAATTTTTGAAATCCCCACCCAGGAAGTTTTATTCTCACAACTACAGGGTGCTAAATATTTTACCAAATTGGATGCATCATCCGCTTTTCTCCAACTTCCATTAACATACGAAAGTTCGTTACTATGCACAATAACATCTTGTTTTGGAAGATATCGTTACCTAAGGCTCCCATATGGCGTATCGTCAGCTCCAGAGCTATTTCAAAGGTTCATGTACGAGGTGTTAGAAGGTGTTCCCGGACAAGTAGCTTATTTTGACGATATTCTAGTGTATGGCAGAACTGTTAAAGAACATAATCATAATTTAGAAGTTGTGTTAGAAAAAAATTTAAAAATAGTGGACTTACGCTTAATCAAACAAAATCTGTTTTGTGTAAATAAAATTAAGTTTCTCGATCAATTATTAAAAACATGATTTGCCCACGTTTTTTTGGACATGATCGTTTATCTTTCCAAATTTATTCCTAATTTGTCTAGTGAAACAAATGCACTTAGAAAACTCTTAAGCTCAAAAACCATGTGGCAGTGGACATCTATAGAAAACAGAAGCTTTAACCGGTTAAAAGACTTAGTTGCTTCGGCCACCACTTTGTTCTATTATAATCCAACCGAAAAAATAACTTTGTACGTAGATGCGGGTCCGTATGGGCTTGGTGCTTTTATCAGTCAAAATAATAAACCTATTGAATAAGCCAGTGTATTTCCCTACACAGCAGCGATATAACCATATTGAGAAAGAGTTATTAGCGGTAGTGTTCGGGTGTGAACGATTTCATTACTACCTTTATGGACAGACATTTAAAATTGAAAACGGGTCATAAACCACTTTTTTGGACTTTTAAAAAACCTCTGGATGAAATGTCACCTCGTATTCAACGGCTAGTTATGAGACTCTTGAAATATCATTTTACTCTTACATATGTCCCTGGAAAAAATCTGCAAGTACCAGATACACTCAGTCGAGATCCAGCAAAAGAAGAAATTAATACAGACTACTTGGATACAAACCTAAAAATTCATTCTGTTATAGCAACAAGACCAGAAAATGAAAAAAGGTTAATAGAAGCCATAAATTGTGATAATGTGCTCCAAAAAAATTTTTGTTTAAAAAGGGGGGCCCAAAACCACAAAAGCAGCGTTCCAGAAGAAGTTAAAACATTTTTGGGGTATTGAAAAGATATTTTTCTTCAAAAGAATGTACTTTTTTATAATAAAAGGCTTATTATTCCAAACAGCTTAAAAGGGGGAATTCTTGAGCCTGTTACATAATAAGTCGCATCAAGGTGTTGTGGTTTAAAAAATTGCTGAGGAAAACAATATATTACCCCGGGTTTGGGCAGCTGATATTCACCCATTAGTTTTATCGTGTCCTGTATTTAATTATATGCTAAAACAAATCAAAAAGAACCCTTAATACCACATGATTTGCCTGACTTGCCATGGCAAAAAATTGGAATAGATTTTAAGTCTTTTGGAACGCAGGACTTCTTTCATCGTTGATTATTTAAGTAAATTTACTGTTGTTAATAAGCTATCAAACAAAACGGCAGAAACTGTAATATCCGCTTTGAAGAACGGGATTTTCAATAAATGGAATACCTCAAGAGATATGTCCAGACTGCGGACCTCCTTTTAGTTCCTTACAATTTGAAAATTTTGCTAAAAGGTACGACATTAAACTTACAACATCTAGTCCGCATTATCCCAAGTCGAATGGTATGGTCGAAAGGGCGATTCAAAAATGTAAAAAGTTTACTCACAAAGTGTCAACGAGATGGAAATGATCCTTTCTTAGCCATATTAGATTACAATACAACTCCAAAAAAAAACTTACCTGCATTTTCTGCCCCGCTTATGGGTAGAAAGCTGAGGTAAACCCTTTACCAGTGAGTCAAAGGGGTTCTTGAACCTAAGTTTTCATTGCAAGGGATAAAAGAGAAACTTAAATGTCAACGGGAAAAAGCAAAGGAATATTATAATATTCGTTCTAAAATTCTTCCTGAATTACATCCAAATCAACCGGGTTCTCATTCAAACAAATGTCGAGAGTGGAAACCAGGAGTCATATTAGAAAAATTAGAAAATAGAGACTATGTTGAAAAAGAGGAGAAGGCCAGTATAGAAGAAATAGGCATTACCTTCGGCCTATTCGCCAGTCAGTATCTTTGCATCAACCTTCCCGTGTTGTTGAAAATAAACTTAGAACAGAAGCCAATTGTGACCCAAAACATAATATTGACATTCAACCAAAGAACTCAAATAGTGATATTTATGTACACGCAGTGGTAGACTTATAAAAGCCCCAGATAGATTAAAACTGTAACAATATAAAATTTTGATAATAATTTCTTTTCTTGTCTTTGTTATAAGGGGGTGTCATGATGTATATTTTAAATACTTTAGAGCTCTTATATTTGGCAACATCGCCCATCTCCTCAGTTATTAATTGTGATTGATTAAGAACATCGTTTTATTATCAATCTCTGTCATATGTACACTATTACAAAGTATTTAAAATATACATACATGACAGGATCTAATAATGTATGACAATAGACAAACATTGGTAATTTTTTATTAAACAAAAAATATTAATATTAAAAACATATCTAACCGCACTAAGCGACTTCGGACAAGCTTGATGTACGTTTGTATTGGAGCGTTTTCCATGGGGACCTTTTAGAAAAAAATAATCTTGGCCACTTGTTGCCAGCTTTTTAAGGTAACAAAACTTTAGAGTTAATCATTATTTAATTTAAAAGTGGCTACAATTTTTGGCTTAGCGGGCGCTTGTCGTAGAGAGGAGTTAACAAAAATATGTCTGGACCATATTGAAGACCAAGGAAATTTAGTATTGATACACATCCCAGACTCAAAAAATCACAGCTCTAGAAGCTTTGTCATTTCTGAAGATGCCGAAAATGGAACATTGGAACATATGTTGGAACATGGAATCTATATAGAAAGTATTCCAGTTTAAGAAAGCCGACAACACCACATAGGCGATTTTTTGTAAACTATAAACACGGAGTGTGTACAGTACAAGGTATCGGCATTAATACCTTCGGAAAAATGCCATCGGAAATAGCGGCCTATCTCAAACTTCCTAACCTGAAATTGTATACTGGCATAGCTTTCGCCGGTCCTCTGCAACATTTCTCCCAAACTCCGGAGAACAAATATCCAACATTAAACGTCTTGGAGGCTGGAAGTCTACATCAGTCGCTGAAGGATACCTCGAAAATTCAACAAATTTAAGAAAGGATATTGTAAACAAAATACTCAATTTTACCGAAACACCTTTCACTATCCAGAAACAACCGTAAATGCCATCTTCCAATGTACTTAACCTCTTGGTTCAAGAAACTACTTTCATAGTTGCAAAAGATTGGCTTATAAAGAACCCAACGCCGCCGCCGTCAACGTTTTCTACAGAAAAGCTACTCGCGTCAGCAATAAATTTGCAAAACGCGACCAATTGCACTTTAATAACTTTTGTTAATAAATAAAATTTTAATCATAAATCTTTAAAATTATGTTGGTTTTTCCTCTCGCTTGTAAAAAAAATATTGTTCCTAACACTTGCTCCGCTGCGCGTCGTTCGTGTAACCGCAGCCGCGTGCGGAAAAGTATCACTTTCGGCACTTGTTAGGAAAATAACTATTTTTTAGTTTGAGTGTCGTCAGATGCCATCTGACCTTTCTAATAAAAGTTTGATATTTTTAATCATTACCTCCTACGTTTTAGTATTTCGGCGCGACAAAATGGAATTTAGTCACGAAAGTTTTTGTGCAATGATTTATTACCATTTTTAACGTAGCTTTCAAAACTGCGTCTATTAAATGTAACAAGTGATACATTATGGATCTATCGTACGAGTCGAAAACTAAACAGTTGTTGACTGTAGGGGTGTTTCAAGATAATCCGAATCCAACAAAAGTTGTTGGCGCTTGGAGTACTATAAAACAGACAGTAGCCTATTTTTTCGGAAATACTGGTCATGTTATAGTGCCTATAGAGGAACATAGAAGAGTTAGTTTTGAAATGGTACATAACTTTTTGTTTGCCTGAAGTCTTTGGTAAAATATGGGAAAAAACAAACGCCGTCAGATCATTCTGCATCAACACAGTGCGAGCAAAAATCAAAAACTCAAATTATTGGGTCATCTAGCATACAGTCTTGATTAGGCACCAAATGACTTTTTTCTTTTCAGAATTGCGTAGACAACGCGTTTCATTGATAGAAAAAGGCGTTTTGTAAGTGTTTCAAAAGAAATGGAAAGAAGTGATGGAAAACAGTCCAAAAAATAATAGCTATTTTTTATAACAAATTTTTGTTTCTTAATAATTATACTTAAAATATACATAGTGACTCTCGTATGTTTCGAAGTCATCGAAAAAGTTGCTTAATAATAATAAAAATAATTTACAGAAACTGGCATTATTTGGAATATTAAATAAACATTTGATTTTAAATGTAAACATCTCCCAAATTTAAGCAACATATATTCGAGATACGCTTAATATATCTAGGTTGGATGAAGATAGGAACAAGGAAAATAATAATAATAATAATAATTAATCCAAGAGAGACGCTACTTTATCCCGAGGTGATTTTCATTTAACGAAGCATTCTACTATAGTATTTGGCAGACTCGCTGGCTTAACATATGGTTTTGATGGAGTAATAGTAAATGCTTTAATTTACTGCACTATGAAATGAAATAGCGAGTAAATAAAGCATTAAAGTTTAAAAATAGACACCTAATATACAAATATACAGAGTAATTTAGACCTTATCCATAAAAATACTGTTATAGTTTTTTTTTGCTTAAGTATTTTTAATATCATAAACGGCCTTTTTCGGATTGAAACACCGCTTCTTGTGATTTTAGTGTGTTTAGCCAACGTTGGGCTTTGTTATTAGTCTGATGGGTGATTACAGAGAAAAACTACGTTAAACTGTTGGTCAAGTCCAAATATGACATTAACCGGATCTTAATAAAAGGTAGTGCTCAATGGAAGTAGTTATTTGTATTGGTAGGGAGCGGAGTTATGGTGGGACAGCTAAATCGCTTGCAGTGGTCAAATTTTCATTATTCATGATTGATTTAAATGTAAACAATTAAATAAAAATATTAAAAATGGTGTATAATAGTTGTTGTGTAGTTGAATGAAAGAATACTGACAGAAATAGTAACATTTCCAACTGCTAGTTGGAAATTTAAAAGAAAAGGAAAAAATGGATAAATGCACGCAGACAAGAGATGTTGAATTCAAATTTTCCGCTTAGCCAAACGACTTTCAAATTTGACGCAACAAGAAGAAAAATTTACTCGTTTCTTGCCGTATACCATTTGTTTCTGTCTTTTCCTGAAGTTTTTAATAATTTGCGGTTTTAAGACGTAAATAATCCTTTTAATAGACTAAGTAATCAAGGAGTGTCTGCAGAACTAACCTGAGTATCTGTGTAGTCGTCTGTGACTAGAACAAATGGCTACAAAGCCTTCAAGTAAGAAAAGTATATACTAGCGTTAAGTATATTAATAAAGCCTTAAATTCGTAAGTTTGTCGGACGAATTTTTACTTATCGGGCCAATTGCGATTTCTGTCGGAGCCCGCTAGTTTTTGAGTTATGACGCCCCACTGACATAACCTCAAAATTGCATAAGCATTTCTAAAATTCCGCTGATTTTCACCTGGGCGATTTAACCAGATGTTGTTCTGACATTTGTAATGTCAGTCTTTTACAGTGCTGACCATAAATAATCTTACACCTTTTCCACGGTTTTTAAGCATGACGCAAATACCTATGTAGTACTAAGCTTAATACAAACCTTTGTGGACTGTTCTTAAAATAAAGATTTTTTTTAAATGAGTTGACACACTTGTGTTTGTATTTTTTTGCTTCCCCCAAGGCCGTTTTTTTTTAGGTAGATTCCACAAACATGACACTGGTGGCTCTCCCTTGTCAAACCTCACAAGCTTGAGTCCTGGGAGCGTCTCACATTGGCTTATATATTCTTAATTGATTTTTCCCGTTTAAAAAAAAAAACCTGCATAGCCTAGCTTTTGTTAGATTTATTCCTCCCATGATCTTAATTAGCCTTCATCGTCCCCGTAAGATAACCTACCATTATTCTTAATGCATTGTGTCTGTAGTTTAACAGATCTTAGGTAAACTTTGGCGAAAGCATTTCGCATGTCTTTGCAAAACCACTTTATTCTAAAATAAACCTTATAACCATTAATTCCTGTGTTTAAGCTTAATTTTGCAAATTTTGACTTAGGCTACTTTTACTCTAAGCCCTCTGTATACATTTCCCAATCAGTTTAGGGCTGATTTTATAGGAGCTGATTTCCTTAATACCGCCTCACTGTTCGAATAGATTACAACATTATTTCTTTGTATTGCCCTTTACTTATCTTCATGGTTGATTGCTGTAATGTCCGGTTAGATTATTTAAATTTGATTGTTTTCTGTACAGGGTGTTTAAAAATTTACTACAATATTTAAGGGTATATTCTTAGGTCAAAATAGGAATTTTTCTTTATAAACATATGCCCTAAAATGCACTCCCTTTGAGCTACAGTCATCATTAAAAAATGTAAAAAAAAAAAAAAAAGAAAAAAAAAATGCCAACGATGACAAACACAGTGTGGGTATTTAAAACAAAATTAATGTACAACGTAAGTAAACTTAAGTAAATCAAATAGTCACAGCTTTCCACCTTATGTTTTTTGTTTGATTTTTAATTATATGCCCCCTTCATTTAACGGCGATATTCTCGAAAACCGTTAGTTGTATCAAAAAAAATGCACAAGACCAAAAATTTAGATTTTTGCATCCCAATAAAATTTTGGTCATCAAATGTGTTGATCCCCCTTAATATCCTCCAAATACCTATTCCATTTTTACCTTTTTTAAGACGCGATGTCAATACACCGCATAAATTAGCGAAGATATGCTAATTCCCCTGACGTTTGATGCAAAAAAGGTAACTTCAGATTAAAATATTCGATTTGTTTTTAGGCAAATTACTATGGCTGTAGCTCGGAAGAGATATACATATTAGGACGCAAGTTTAAAGAAGGAAAAGTCCTATTTTGTCCATAGACATACGCCTCTAAAATATTTGTACTGAATATTGAAACATCCTGTATTTTTGTTTAATTTTTAAAGTTATTATTCGTTATTTCGTTTACGTTTAAAGTCGTTAAAATAGCGCATGTTTATACAAACTATTTCTTTTTAAATTGCGTCAAAAAAGTTGTTTATCCTAAAAAATGTTAGGATAACGGTTTTGAAATTTAACCATTTAAAATTTAACCTAATGTCATTTTTCAAATTCCCCCCTTGCCCAAAAACAAGGGGTAGGAAATTGGTTTTGCGATTTAATTTTTAAGGGGTTTTCCCCAAAACAATTTTTTTTTTCAAACTTTGTTTTTTCTTTTACTTTTCTTACTTATCGACGTAAATCAATTATTGTCAATGCTTACTGTTCTAGCTGCCAACAAATGAATTCTGTAAAAGTTTGAGACGTTATATTAAGTGGGCTAAAATAATAAAAATTAGTTAAGGCAGCCCGGAATAAAAACAAATCCGAAGACAATGTCTTTTAGTTATCGTTAGAATTCTTACAGAAATTTAAAGGTCAAATTAAGCAGAGTAAAATAATTTAAACAGTGAAAATGAAATAAATAGTTTAAGTTAGGCAGGCAGTTTAATTTTTAGTATTTTATTTTTGCAGATAAAAACAAATTTTTAAAACAATGTATTTAAATTATTTTTAAAACCAAAAATTTTAAAGGGCCCAAACCAAGCGAATTGGAATGTTTTAAAACAAAAAAAAAAATTAAATTTTAGTTTTGGGGTTTAATTTTTATTTTTTTTTGCGTTAAAAAAAATAATAAAACAATGTATTTAAATTATCGTTAAATTGCTTACATAAAAAAAGGGTTTAAAATTAAAAAAATTTAAAAAAATTTAAAGGGCAGGATTAAATTTTAAATTTTAATTTAAATTAAGCGCCGGTTACTAATTTGAAAAAAAGAAACAAACTTCCGCAAAAATTTTGGGAAATAAAAAATAAAACCAAAACCCCGGGGGAAAAAGTTAAGCGGGGTTGTTTTTAAATTTAAAAATTGGGTAGCCGGGAGAGACAAAAATTTTTTAAAAATTTTCCTTTTTGGGGGGGGTTTTGGGGGGTTTTTTTAAAGGGGAAAAACCCTTTTTTTAAAATTAAATTTTTTTGGGTGGGGAAAAAAAAAAAAATTTTTAAAAAAAAATTAAAAAATTTTAAAAATTTAAAAAAAAATTTTTTTAATTTTTTTTAAAAAAGGGTTTTTTGGGGTTTTTAAAAATTTTTTCCAAATTTTAAAAAAAAAAATTTTTTTTTTTTTTCGTTTTTTTTAAAAAAAAAATTTTTTTTTTTTTTTGGGTTTTTTTTTTAAAAAAAAATTTAAAAATTTTTTTGGGGGGGGAAAAAAAAATTTTTTTTTAATTTGTTTTTTTTTTAAAAAAATTTTTTTTTGGGTTTTTAAAAAAAAAAAAATTTTTTTAAAAAAATTTTTAAAAAAAATTTTTTTTAAAAATTTTAAAAAAAAATTTTAAAATTTTTTAAAAATTTTTTTAAAAAAAAGGGGAGGAAAAAAATTTTTTTGGGAATTTTAAAAAAAATTTTTTTGGGGGGGGTTTTTTTTTTTTAAAAATTTTTTAAAAAATTTTAAAAACCCCCCCAAAAAAAAAAAAAAAAAATACATTTTTTTTATCCCTTTTTCCCCTTTTTTTTTTTTAAAAAAAAACCCAAACCGGTTTTTTTGTTTCTTTTTTTTTTTGGCCCTTTTTTTTTTTTAATTTAAAAAAAAAAAATTTTTTTTGGGTTTTTTAAATTTTTAAAAAAAATTTTAAAAAAAACCCCAAAATTAAGGTTTCAAGGAAAATTTTTTTTTTCCCTTTTTTTTTAAAAAAATTTTTTAAAAAAAAAAATTTTTTTTTTTTAAAAATTTTTAGTTAAAAGGGGCCCCAAATTTTGGGGGGGCGGGGGGTTTTTTTTTTTTAAAAAAAAATTTTTTTAAAAAAAAATTTAAAAAAAAAAAAAAACCCCCTTTTTTTTTTCCTTTTGTTTCCTTAAAATTTTTTTTTTTTAAAAAATTTTTTTTTTTTTTGGGAAAAAATTCCAAAAAAAAAAAATTTAAAACCGGGTTTTTTTTTTAAAAATTTTTCCCCCAAAAACCCAAAAAAAAGGAAATTTTAAAAAAAAATTTTTTTAAAAAAAAAAGGGGGTTTGGGAAATTTTTTTTTAAAAAAAAAAAAAAAAATTTTTTTTTAAAAAAAAAATTTTTTTTTTAAAAAAAAAAAATTTTTTTTTTTTAAAAATTTTTTTTAAAAAATTTAAAAAATTTTTTAAAAAAAAAAAATTTTTTTTTTAAAAAAAAATTTTTTTTTTTTTAAAAAAAAAAAATTTTTAAAAATTTTTTTTCCCCAAAAAAAAAAAATTTTTTTTAACCCAAAAATTTAAATTTTAAAAAAATTTTTAAAAAAAAAAAAAAAAGAAAAATTTTTTAAAAAATTTTAAAATTTTGGTTTTTTTTAAAAAAAAAAAATAAAATTTTAAAAAAAATTTTTTTTTTTTTTTCCCCCCAAAGGTTTTTAAAAATTTTAAAAAAAAAAAAAATTTTTTTTTTAAAAAATTTTTGGGGAAAAAAAAAATTTTTTTTTTTAAAGGGGGAAAAAAAAAAAAAAAAAAAAAAAAAAATTTAAAAAAAAAAAATTTTTTTTTTTTAAAAAATTTATTTGAGGGGTTAAAAAATTTTTAAAAAAAAAAAAAAAATTTTTAAAAATTTTTTTTAAAAAAAAAAAAATTTTTTTTTTTTTTTTTTTTTTAAAAAAAAAAAAAAAAATTTTTTAAATTATGAAAAAAAAAAAATTTTTTTTTTTTTTTTTTAAAACCCCCCTTTTTTTTTTTTTTTTTTAAAAAATTTTTTAAATTTTTTTGGGAAAAATTTTTTTTTTGTTTTTTTTGGGGGGAAAAAAAAAGGTTTTTTTTTTTTTTGGTTTTTTAAAAATTTTTTAAAAAAAAAAAAATTTTTTTTTAAAAAAAAAAAAAAATTTTTTATTAATTTCCCTTTTTTTTTTTTAAAAAAAAAATAAAAGGGGGGTTTTTTTAATTTTAAATTTTTTTTTTTAAATTTTTAATTTTAAATTTTTTTTTTTTTGGGAAAAATTTTTTGTTTTTTAAAAAAAATTTTTTTTATTAAATTTTTTTTTTTGGGGGTTTTTTTTTTTTTGGTTTAAAAAAAAAATTTTTTTTAAAAAAATTTCCCCAAAAAAAATTTTTTTTTGGGGGGTGTTTTTTAAACCCTTTTTTTAAAAAAAAAATTTTTTTTAAAAAAAAATTTTTTTTTTTTTAAAAAAATTTTTTTTTTTTAAATTTTTTTTTTTTTTTTTTTAAAAAAAATTTTAAACCCAAAAAAAAATTTAAAATTTTTTTTTAAAATTTTTTTTTAAAAAAACCTTTAAAAAAAAAAAATTTTAAAAAAAAAATTTTTAAAAGGGGGGTTTTTTTTGGGGTTTTGGCCCCTTTTTTAAAAAAAAAAAATTTTTTTAATTAAAAAAAAAAAAAAATTTTCCCTTTTTTTTAAAAAAGGGGGGTTTTTAAAAAAAAAAATCCTATGCAGTCTGTTTTAAATGGGCAGCATTGTATACTATTTTTTAAAATTACTGCAAAGCATCACATATTTTATAAACTTCTTTGGAACCAAAATAAAAAAGACTTGTAGTATTAAAATAAATCTGTATAAAAAAAAACATGTGCGCGCACAAGAAAACCTGACTGGAATTTGACTGTTGCGAAAACGCAACACTGGTCAAAAACATAACCTTAAGAAGAAAGGATATGTTGCTACTGGAACTAAATGAGAAAACAGGACGGACCATTGTAGCTCTACTTTTGGTGAAAACTATTTTAAAAAAGGAAAAAGGCACCTTCAATTCTGCATATGACAACAAAACAAGAATATCTTTGACTAGGTGAAATGATAACTCTCTTTTTACAGCGATCACTATAACCCCCTCCAGCCAGAAGGAAGCTATTAGAGTCAACCGAATTTCATAAAATGCTACAACACACTTATAGGCAAGGTAGACTTCCATGACAATGGGATAGCAAATTACAGAATAGGTATTGCCGGAAAAAAAAGGTGGGGGCTAATATTTATAAACGCTATAGATAGTATAATGGTCAATGACTAGAAAATATTTAATATAATAAAAAAATTCTTAATTTCAGATTAAGTCTTTTATAGCCTTTCCTTTGCTAAAACCTATAAAGTCCAACTGGCTCTAATAGAAACAGGCATTCAACTTTACGTGTATCTGATATGGTTCGATTTGATAATATTCGGCACATCATAACCAAAACTATCAGCAATTCAAGGTGCAAATGTAAAATTTTTCTTTGCACCAGCGTTTTTATGTGTGAAAGATGTAAGGTTTACCTTAATATTCGATGGTTTTAAAATTATCATTTATGTTAAAAAAGTAAAAAATGTATTTTTCTTCCTATAGTTCAGAGCTTTGAAGAATATTGCAAAAACAAAACACCAAATTTCTTTAATATTTTAAAAAATAATTTTTGTTTGTATGTTGAATATTATTTTTAAGAGATTAAATAAACCAAAAAAACGTTCTACAACGTGTTTATTGATTTTAATGTTTTTGATATATAGTTAGTCCCTACAAAATGGTTTATTATTGTTATAATTATTGCCGATAAAAAACTGACGTTATTATTTTTTTCCAATATTTTATATCAACAACATTTAAAACAACCCAAGTATTTTAGTTAAATTAATTGTAATTAATATGATAAAAAGACTGGTCCAATAATTTTTTTACATTTTAAATACGTCTAGTTACCAGCAAAAATATCCGGATTATTATAACGCTGACAATAAAACAATTAAAACAATTAGAGTAAATGCCTACTGATGACGTTATGTTTGCAAACCTCTACTTTATTGTGACTTATTTTAAAACGGTGTTATAACACAAAAAAAACATTGAAATTTATTTGCAATTTTTTGTAATTATTTTGCAAATTTTTAACACTCTTTACTAAATAAAGTAATTTTAGATATAACTAAGTTGACTTGCATCGACCTATTTTGACGTCCGAAGCCTGTCATCAATACTGACATATTTTATACAAGTATTCTACAGGCACTCTGTATATTAATAATAATTTACAGCTATTTTTATTTAATGATACTAGAGTGGCATAAAATCTTTTAAACAAGAGTTTTTTACATATTTTAATTTTTTTTTCCGAAAAAAAATTTAACAGGTAAAAATGAGGTTTTTAATCGTACTTTCTTTTTTTATTTAGTAGAGCAAACGTACCCCCTTCTTATTCTTCTTTGCTAATTGTTGGTCTACCTAACAATTGCAAAAACAACTTTTATCTATCTTCTTACACCTGACATAATTTAAAAAACTTTTTCTATATATACATTGTTCATTTTTTGTTGCTGATTTTTTTTAAGATTCCATATAAAGTAGAACTTCGATTAGCTAAATCTAAAGGAAAAGGTTAAACATTTTAATTTATTGAGTTTTTTACTTATCAAGAGTTGAAGTTAGCGAGGTTTGAAAGATTCAAATGTTGACTTATTGAGGTTTAGTTAGAAAATATGTAAGCGTATTTAATTTTCGTTTTACTTTACGTTTTCTTTATTATCTTTTAAATTTATACGTGTAATAATGGGCTATTTTAATAAAGGACTGAAGTTCAAAGCAATAAAGTTTTAAAAAAACCTTTTTGTTTGTATATCTACTAACGATGATTCACTGATAACTATTTTAAGTTATGGAGATCACCAGGTGCTCTATTTTAGGTTTTCGAGGGCCAATGAGTAAAATTCTTGATTAATTATAGAGGTTTTGAATTTTAAGTAAAGGAGGTTTTCTGCTTGAAGGGAAGGGGATACAAAAAAAATTGAAGTTGCCGAGGTTATATGTTATTAAGGTTTGACTTATCGAGGTTCTACTGTATAGTGACCCAGGTTTAAGAGGCGCAGAAAAAGTGAACTTTTATTCTGCCATTGACAACTTTCTGTTTTTTCCCCATTTTATAAGGCTTCCAGTAGCATGTTTAGTATTTTCTACAATTTTAAAGGATAACTTTTATATACTTTATAAATGGTTGTAATGCAAAAAATGATCTAATAGCTTTTATGCTGGGTTATCTTTAATAATAAGTGCAATCGCTTTAGTTGAGTTAGTGAGCAAAACTGGTCCTCATTTTGTTCACTAAGTTAAAATATTTTTTTTTTTTTGGTAATGCAACGAAACTTTTTAATCTATTTTAACCCTTACTTGGTATTATTAGAGAGAGAGTAACGATAAGTAAGCAAGAAAGCCAACAAAACACATTATCAACAAGAATTTTTGCTGCGTAGCTGTGTATATGTCACATTGCTGTTTAATATTATCATTACCAAAATAATTTTTTTTTTTATTTGGATAATAGACAGCATAGCCACAATCTACGGTAAACGGTTCGTTGACAATATTATACCGCTAATAGAATCAATTTGTTTTAAAACAATACACAGTTTTTTCTCATTTTCCATCCCAATTTTCTCTTTTCCCATTACAAACGGAAAATAAATCTAGTCTCGAGTTGCATATATCTCACATTGTCTAAAAGAAAATGTAAAGATGTGCGAAGTAGCTTCCCCGACTTCACAAATGCAAATCTGACGTTACCGCTAATACTGGGCCTACACAGGGAATGTGAAATGACTCTAACCGACAGATTTATGAGTCTAGATTTAAAAGGAAACCAGAGACGGAGCAAAAAAAAAACGTAACACGTAATAAACCTTAATTATTCGAATTATACGTGAATTTAACATCAGCTTTCCTTAATAAAATAAAAAATGGAAGACCTACATAACTATATAATCATTATTTTTGATATAACTTTACGGTAACATAGTGAACATAGTCACTGCCTATCACGCAGACGACTCAGGTTCGATTCCCGACCGGCGAAGAATATATAGGTTGTCGTTATTTATATAACGCCCGTGGTGGCGCTACCCCGATATCTTAAAGGTGCCGTAAAATGCGATTTTTGCATGGTTTGGTAATTGGAACCGGTTGACGGGTCTAGGGAGTAAAGAGGCAAAACGTCCATTAACCCCGACATCGACAGCACAGAGTACGCTACTCTGCGCACAGTACCTCGTACTTAGGTACTTTCAAGGATATTTTTTTATATCTTTGTACTGCGTGTTTTTTTTTTATTTTTCTTAAGGTTAAATACTTATTTTACTTACAAAAACACACGACTTTCCACCTTCGATATTTTTCATTTAAATATTTCTTGTATACTACACATCCCATATCTAAAAGAGATCTCAATGTTGAGCTTAACTTAAAAAAGAAATAGCTAACTGCAGGAAATACTGCTAAAAGTACTGGTCTTTTAAATTTTTTTGAGTGGCTCTTGGGGGAATTCATTTATTATGTCAGCTAAAAATGGGATAGAGGGGTCCAGCAAACTCTCATCAAATCTTAAACAAAGGAAGCGGGGGTCATTAAAAATCTCACTTCAACTTTTTAATTGATTGAATTTTTAGTTTTTGTTAGTAAAATAAGATTTTTACGCTATTCGCCGGCATGTATAACTAGTTATTTCAGGGAGTGATTTTAGTATTTGACGCTAACATATAGGTACATTTTTATTATAGAAAATAAAAAAAAATTATTTAAAAAAAAATGTAGTGTCCCATTTTTGCGCAAAAAAAAGTTCTTGATTTTTTTTGCGTTCATTACACGACATCTTATCACGGAAACACTAGCATGTTAAAATTCTATCACTGCAACACTTTATCACACCCCAGCTTAACCCTTTGCTAATTTATGTTAATACACACTTTTACTACATCTATTTAAAAAATTGCCAGTATAATTAAAATGTACGGTCATTTTCTGTCATTAAAAACGATGGCAGAGTCAACTTTTTCTTTCTCAACTTTTCGAAGAGCTCAGACTTTGATTTCCCAGTCTCATGATGCAGGATGCTTTACCAGTGGGTAAGTATTTTCATGCAATTATTAAATATAATTCCATTGTTCACACAAGACGAAATAAAATTCTAAGACGACCTATAGGATGTAACAATTTTCAACCACTGTTGTTGACACCTTTGACTGAAATTATAGAGAAACCTTTCAGAGTATTAAGGTTTGTCTACCAAAGAAAACTGCACTAACTCATACTTTATAAAAAAGTAAAAAAAAATATTGAAAACTCGCGACATCTGATATACCACAAATCTACATACCATTGTTGGTTGGTTTCTTGGCCATTTTTAAAAATAATAAAACTTTTCAGGTTATTTCCCCTATATTTTGGGACTTAAAGAACCAACATAATTTTTTTAAATTTTTTTCCCACCTTTT